>JARVZY010005913.1:0-28023 GCA_030686995.1 Artemisia argyi
ACCTCATAGGGTCCTTCCCACTTTGGTCCAAGCTTTCCTGTATCTTCTGCGTGGCTTGCATCATTGGCACGATATACAAAGTCATCTGGCCTGAATGAAGTGCTTTTGACTTTTGCATCATAGTATCCCTTCATATTTGATTTAGCTCTTGCCTCACATATAGCTGTACGTTCGCGCCTTTCTTCCAAGAGATCCAAGTCTAGACGTCGCTCGTCGTCATTGGTTGTAACATTGACTTTCGCCGTACGAATAGTTGGCATCCCAATTTCAGCTGGTGTGACAGCTTCTGTCCCATAGACAAGAGAGAATGGTGTATCTCCAGTGCTGACTTTGATTGTCGTGCGGTGCGCCCATAAAACAAGCGACAATTCATCCACTCATCTTCCTTTGTGTTTGTCAAGACGCGCTTTAATTCCTTCGCCCAGACTAAGATTCGCGCGCTCAACCAAACCATTGGTTTGTGGGTGCTTAACTGACGCCAAGTGTTGTGTAATATTTAGCTGCGCGCACCAGTCTTTGAACGTGTTATCACAGAATTGTTTTCCGTTGTCTGAAATAATTTCTCCAGGTAGTCCAAAGTGACATATGATGTTTTCCCAAACAAAGTGCTTTACCTAGTTGCCTGTGATAGTTGCTACTGCTTTTGCCTCAATCCAATTAGTGAAGTAATCTATGGCCACAATGAGGAATTTTAGTCCCCCTGCTGCAACAGGGAAGGGGCCTGCAATATCAATACCCCACTTATAGAATGGCCATTGTGAAGTGATAGGCGTTAGTTCTTGTTGTGGTCGGCGCGGGATGGATCTGTGGACCTGGCAGTCGCTACATTTCTTTATCATGTCCCGCGCATCGTGATGCATAGTAGGCCAATAGTATCCTGACCGCAAGGCTCGTGCTACAACGGATCGTGGTCCTGAGTGCATACTGCATGAACCAACGTGGATCTCTCGGAGTACGTAATCTGCTTGAAGAGGTCCAACGCACCGAAGCCATGGTTGTAGAAATGAACGTCAATATAGGATACCATCTCGGAGTTCAAACCTCTGCGCTGTGCGCCGTATCCGTCGAGCATCCTTCTGCTCCTGGGTAATACACCCTTACCTATGAATTCAATGATAGTGGTCATCCAAGTAGGATCCTGCTCTTCTATCACCGTGGATATCTCCATCTCTGAGATGGATTTGTTCTTCAAGGTCTCCACCAATACCTGTTTTGACAGGTGCGCAAAGCTTGTAGATGCAATTTTGCTTAGTGCATCCGCTTTCCTGTTTTCTCCTCTAGGAACTTGTTTAATGGTGAACCTGTCAAAGCCCTGAATTAGGGACTTGGTCTTGTCGAGGTATTGAACCATGTTATCCTCTTTAGCCACATAATCGCCCAACACATGATTGGCTACTAATCGAGAATCGACATTTGCTTCTAGGTTGCGTACACCCATTTGAGTTGCAATGCGTAATCCAACAATTAGGGCTTCATATTCTGCCTCGTTGTTCGTGGCTGTGAATTCAAAACACAGTGCGTAAGTGAATTCTATTCCTTCTGGGCTGGTGAGGATAAGGCCTGCGCCTGACCCATCCACGCACGAAGATCCGTCCATGAATAGGATCCATGGTTCTTGTAGTTCTATCTTGCTGCTGGGTGATGGAGCCTCAGTATCTGGTTTTTCAATGATGAAGTCTGCTAGTATCTGCCCCTTAATCGTAGTGCGTGGTCTATAAGAGATGTTATGCTCACTTAGTAACACACTCCATTTTTGTAGCCGCCCTGATGCGTCGGGTTTAGAGATAACTTGCTTGATAGGTTGGTCCGTAATCACTGCTATTGGGTGTGCTTGAAAGTATATGCGCAATCTTTTAGCTGCGAATACTAAAGCCAGGAACAGCTTTTCCATTGCACTATAGTTAATCTCTGTCTTCTTGAGTGCTTTGCTTACAAAGTATACTGGTGTTTGTATGGAGTTCCTATCAGTTAATAGCACCGCGCTGACTGCCCCATGAGTTGCAGACAAGTACATAATCAATTCTTCCTCTGGTCGGGGTGCGACTAGTGTGGGAAGCGCTGCTATATGTTGCTTAAGCTGTTGAAAAGCTTCTTCCGCTTCCGCAGTCCAACAAAAATCTCCCTTTTTTGTACACTTCGTGAGTGTTTTCAAGAGAGGAAGTGACTTATCCGCTGATTTGGACAAGAATCGATTCAAACCGGCTAATTTTCCATTCAAGGATTGGACTTCTTTCAATGTGCGTGGTGAAGGAAGTTGTACGACCGCCTTTGTTTTGTCTGGGCATGGCTTAATGCCATCAGGCTCTATCAAATACCCGAGGAAAATTTCTTCTGTAGCGCCAAAAGTGCATTTCTTGGGATTTAACTTCATGTTGATCCTACCCAGTGTCTTGAATGTTTCTTCAATGTCGCGTACTAACTCCTCTTCAGTATGACTCTTTATGACAAGGTCATAAACATAAACCTCCAGGTTGCGGCCCACTTGCTTCTCAAATGCATTGTCTACCAATCGCTGGTAGGTTGCGCCTGCGTTCTTCAAGCCAAAGGGCATCTTTGTGTAGCAGTAGACACCCTGGCTTGTGTGGAAGGCCGTTTTTTCCTCATCTTCTTTAGCCATCTGAATTTGGTGGTACCCTTTTTATGCGTCTAGGAAGCATTTAAAGGGGTATCCGCACAAAGATTCTATCTTCCAATCTATCTATGCGCCTTGTGGGAATGCTTTGTTAAGATCAGTGAAATCCACGCACATCCTCCAGCTGCCATCACTCTTTTTTACCATCACTGGATTGGAGAGCCAGTCATGGTAGTAGACCTCCAGCATGATGCCTGCGTCTACAAGCTTGTGTACTTCCTCTTAAGGGTGAGCATGGTCCAAAAACCGGACCAGACCGGCCAAGACCGGACCGGACCGAAGACCGAGAACCGAAAAAACCATAGACCGAGACCGGACCGAATGTGGTCTGTCCGGTCTCGGTCCGGTTCGGTCCGGTCCGGTCTTCGGTCGGTCCGGTCCAATTAGGCATATTTTGGCATGTTTTTTCGGTTTTTTGGTTGGTCCGGACCGGACCGGACCGGACCGACCGGACCGAGGACCGAATTAGCCAAAAAGCCTAGACCGAGGACCGGACCGAATGTGGTCGGTCCGGTCCGGTCCGGTCCGGTCCGGTCCCGTCGGTTTTGTCGGTCGGTCCGGTCTATCCGGTCCGTTTGCTCACCCTTACTTCGTCTAGGATGGCTTTTGCGCGTTCTGGAGCCTGGCCGCGCTTTTCTGCCGTATTGAAGGGTATCCTTGTCGGATTTTCAGCTTGTGCTCTGTAATTGATCGTGGCACGCCAGTCATGTGCTTTGGTTCCCACGCAAAGATATCTAGGTTCCTTTGCAAGAGTGCACACACGGCCGCTCTGCCTTTGTCAGACAGGTGATTGGCGTGAAACAGTCAGATAATTATTAGTCAGCCACTTGTGAATGGTCAACCATAATAGTCAAATAGCTTAAGCCAATGCTTCCGTGGAATACAGTGTTTCCCCGGGTCGTTATGTCCCAACGAGGTGTGCGAAGGTATTAAAAACGAATCTGTGATCGGGTGATTATGAACAGGAAAGTGTATAAGTGAGTGAGTGATTACACTAAGGGTTTATAAAACAAAATAGCTTAAATAAGCTATTAGGATGATTACGTGAAAGCTAGATATTTAAAAACGATTAAAAACCTAAAACTTGTACGTTTAATTTAAATCTACGTAAACCTACGAAACAAAACGATTTTAACTAAAGTAGGAATTTGCATGCCTTAGGGGCTTAAATGCAAATTAAACAGACTTAAAATATTTACTTTATAATTATAAACTTATTTAAAAGTTAAGAAAACCTAAAAATGTAAAAAGAAATAAAAATGTACGTTTAAATTTAAATAAACGTAAACGAACGAAATAAAACGTGAGTTTTAAGAAATAAAAAGCTCACGGATATGAAAAATGATATTTTTACAATCCTAATGATATAAGAAAATTATTGGAAAATTAAAATTATTTTTACAATAAATTAATTAATTATTATTAATTAATTACTAAGTTTAACTATTTAATAATACACTAAATAATAAGAAAATGTAAAATAAGTCTAGAAAAATAAAATTAAAACTTAGAAAAATCTAAAATATCATAAAACTTATTTTAAAACTAAAATTATATTTTTCACACTATTTATATATTTATTATTAATTAATTACTATTATTTAATTATTTATTAATTATTTAAATTATCCTAAGATACAAATAATTATGATTTTAACTTAGAAAAATAAAATTTAAACTTGGAAAAATCTAAAATAATATAAAACTAATTTTAAAATAGAAAATATATTTGTAAGACTTTTTATCTAATTATTATTTATTATTAACTATTTATTATTATTTAAAACTAAATTAAATTCTAATAAATACTAAATAAACAAAGAAAAATCTGAAACTTTTTCTAAAATTATTTTATAACTACTGGAACTTATGAAAATTATAAAATTGAGAAGTGCTTAAGGAAAATAAGCTAATAAGCAATAAGCTTCTTAAATAGAAGCTATCACTTCTCTTAAATTTGGTTTTTCTTAATTTTTCTTTTACAAAACTATTTAAATACTTAAAATAACTAACTTTAATAAATGAACTTTGACCAGTGCTTAAAAATAAGCACTTGAGACACCCAAATGCTTAACAGTGTACATTTTTAGCTTATTAGGACTTTGGTGGTTTTGAATGAGCTATATTTAAGCTACCATACGATCAAATAAGCTAAGACAGATGAATACAAACTTGAAATGAGCAAACGATTTCAAAATAAGCACAAGAATAAGCTGATGTGAATAAATAAGCACTCCCAAAATCCACAGACCAAGACAGGTTGAATAGGCCAACTTTCAGGCCTTGTGGGGCCCACGGGAGAGATTGGAAGCCCAAATGAAAAGCTAATCCAATAAGCTGAGCTTATTGGCTTTTCAAAAAGCTATGGTTCATCCACTGGGTCCCACAAATGAATACAGGGGAGGGCTTGGAAATTGTGCACAAAAGCTAAGTTCTCAGCTTATATATGGAAATGGGACAAAGTTCTTGGGGCTTACAGCCCTAGTAAATGAGGTGAAAACATCAAAATAAGCCCTGGACCCTGAAAAGGGGCTTATTGGCTTTTCAAAAAGCCAATAAGAAACCTGTGGGGCCCACTATTGAGGATTGTAGATACCCTGGAAGTTGGGGTGTTGGGACAAGGTCTGTGTAGCAGGGCATACCCTTGCCCTGCAGGTGTCTTTAAGCATGAGTGGAGCCCACACCAAAATTCATAAAAATAAAATGACACTAGGACAATGAAGTTTAGCTAGGATATAGTACACCCAAGAAATTTTACATCCTAAAACTTATCACAAAATTCTACAATATTCTTGCTAGAAATGGGATTTTCTGATGAAGGTAAATTTGACTTTTGAGTATTAACTACTAAATTGACTTTTGTGAGATTCTACAGATCCTAGTTGATTTAATAAGTTATAATAAGCTACAATTAACTTAAATTAGGTTTACACATCTACTTATGCACTGATATGGTAGGATTACACACCCTAGGACCTAACAGTTAACATCTAATGGTGAAACAACAACATTTTGACTTTTCTGCAAAAGAACACCTGTTTTCATTGTTTACTTAACTTATTAAGACCTAATGTGACTTATGCAAACTAAGTGTAACACAGAGAAACAACTAGAACACAGGGAATACACCTATGCCAAACACTCCTTTATAATAGCTATTTTGTGATTATTAAAGCTAAACACTGATTCATTCCATGATTATTGTTCCAAATGATCTATTATGATGTAAAGAGCTTAAAGAAACATGAAAATACAGGCAACAACAACAAAGACCTACAAATCAAGATTTATGCTATATAAGCAGTTAAAATGAAACAAAGAGCTTACAATCAATCCATGCTTAGAACTGAGAGACAAGGACCATAGAACACTGCTTATAGCTTCCCAAGAAGCAACTAAACCATATCCATTCCATATCAACCATGTTCCTTGCTTGTTCTTCCTTCAAGTCTGATTTTTGTATTTTACTCTATTTTCTTGGAATTTTAAGTATTTTTCAGTTTTCTTATTTAAAAAGATTTAAATACATTCTAAACTATTTAAAACTTGTAAATGAACTTCTGAGAATCAATTGGAACAGGAAACAAGGTATTTAAACAACTTTCAAATCAAGGTGTCAATTTCACTTGAGAGTGCAAAATAGGAATTCTAAAGATGTAACTTGAAATTGAAAGTAGATAAAGTTTTTATTACACTACATAAACTAATTACATGCTACTGAACAAAGAAATACACTTTAACTTTAAATTACACTAAAAACGATTAATTATTCTATTCTACTCCTCATTACTACTCTTCTCTGCTTCTTTTCTTCTCCTTTATAGATATTTTGAAGTCCACTTGAGTCTCTGAGACTATCCCACCACTTCTGGACCATTGATTTGGTCAAATGAATCCCCACCGTTTAAAATTGCTTTTTGGCGCCAAATAGTCTTGGTGACAGATGGGGTTGCTTGTGAGGTTTTTAAGGGTTTAATTGGGTTTGGGAGCTTGTGTGAGGTGGAGGAGAGGGTAGGACAGGTGGTGGGTGAGGTGGTGGACAGGTGGTAGTAAAACCACCATGGTTTTGTGACTCAGTGAAGTGGGAGGGAAGGGGAAAGGGTGGTATTTGGTTGGGTTGACTGGGTCAACGTCAGGGGTTGGGATGGGCTTTTGTTATTTGGGCTTGGGAGTGGGCTAGATGGTTGTGTTTGATATTGTATTGGGTTTTATTAATAACAAGGGTCCGTTTGGTATAGTAATTATCACAAGGACCTAATTTGTAATTTATTGAAAGTTTAGGGGTCTCAATTTGCAAGTTTCTAAAGATATTACAAGGACTAATCTTGCCATATGTGATAAACCAAGGACCATAAATGTAATTATTTTCCATTTTAAATACCCAGGGACCTTTTCTGCTAAATCTTTAAACTCCAAGGACCAAACATGTAAATTCACCAAACTTTCCAACCAAGGACCATTCCTGCCGTAGAAGATTAGTATAAGGATAAAAATTGATTTTCTCAAAGTTTTTACATCCCAGGGACCATTTATGTCAATTTTGCAAAGTTGAGGGACTAAACTTGTAAATTTGTGAAACAATGCACCAAAGGACTAAATATGTAATTTGTGATTCAAAAAGGACCTTTGGTGACTTTTTCATGTTTTAAAATAACCAGGGACTAGTTTTGACAACTTTTGAAACTTCAGGGACTGAAACTGCCAATTATGCAAACTTTGTTCATTTTTCATCTGTTTTTGATCATTTTGCATCTGAAACATATAAAACACATTTATGAGATATTTTCAGTATTATGATGCATATTTGAGTGTTTTTGGATATTTTGGCAGTTCAGATTGGTATAAAATGATGAGTATTTAGACACTCATCAACAGCGATCCCCCAATTGATACCTCCTGATCCGGGTAATCAGGGTAAATTGCGACCTTCAGGTTTGACACTTTAACTGCATGCTGTTCTGGAATGCGCACCGTCTCACTCGTCACCGTGTTGCATTCTTTAGGTGACACAGTGGTATTGTAGAGGGTGACAATGCCTCCTTCTACTAGGAATTTGAGCATCCCATGTGCCGTGGACGGTACCGCGCGCATGGCTGATAATCCTGGTCTTCCAATAATGCCATTGTATGGCGAAGGAGATCTGATTACCATAAAGTTCATCCAGGCTGCCGTAGAGTGTTGCTTATCACCAACGACCACCAGTAATCGTAATTGCCCCATGGGCCATATCTTCTCTCTTGTGAAGCCAGTCAGCGACGTCATGGCCGGAATTAATTGACTTCATATATCAGGTCGCAACCTCTTGAAACAATGTTCATACATGATATCTGCGGATTCTCCCCCATCAACATACATGCGATGGATATCGTGACCCCCCATATGTATCTCAATGGTGAGCGGTTCCACTACTGCATTGTCCGCAGCCAGTGTGGGGAAAGAGATTTCATTCCCATAGGAAAACTTTTGGCTGACCTTTTGCCTTGTCTTTCGCTGCCATGATTGTATCATGTAGATGGTGTCAGCCTTGTCTTTAGGTGTATCTTTCTTGCCCCCATTATTCTGTTTGTCTTTCCCCTCTTTGATGTTCTTGACGAGGTGATCCATTTTGCCTTCTTTTACTAATTTATCAATTAGTTGGCGCAATTGGACAAACTCGTTGGTGGTGTGGCCCTTTTATCCGTGATATTCACAGTACCCATTTCCTACGCGCCGATCCTCTGGGGTGCACATTGGTGGAGGTTTCGGGAAGTTTGCACCTTCAGTCGCAAATATCTCCCTTGGAGTCTTCGTGAGTGGAGTGTATTTGTCGTTATCTCGTCCACTTCCCTGACTGCGGTAGCTTTTGCTGCGGTTGCTACTCTGGTCATTGGATTGTCTCCTGGGCTATTCTTGTGACCTATAATTTGAGTAACCTTTCTTGCTATCCGCAGCAGCAGCTTCCCCTTGGATAAAGGAACTGGTGCGCTTCATCAGTTCATCAAAGGTTTGGGGAACCTTATCATTTAATCTTCTGATAAGTTATGGGTTATTGATCCTATTCATGAACCCTGAGATCTTTAGTACTTCAGGGCATGCCTTGACGTGTATGCATTCATCCTTATAGCGCTCCATATAAGCGCTTGTGGATTCCCCTTGGCGCTGTTTTACTCTGGCAAGTTCGACAGGGTTCTTGGCGCACTTCTTTCTTTGAGTAAAGTTCAAAAGAAATGCCTTTCGCAACTCTTCAAACCCGTTTATGCTTCTTCATGGGAGTTTACTAAACCAGGTTCGCGCATTCCCAACCAATGTGGAGTTAAACATGTGGCACCACACAGGTTGTGGCCAATTTTTGATAGTAGCGGCTGATTCAAAAATTTTTAGGTGGTCATCAGGATCACCCGTCCCATCATATGTTTTAACATTGGTGGGCATGCGCCTTCTCTTATCTTCTGAATAATCGCTGATGTGCCACGTGAATGCGTCGACCTTTTGGCGGCGCCAAGGAAGGGATATACCTTTGTCCTCCTCATAGCGATGTCTTCTCCTGGACTTCCAGTGTCCTGTTTCTTTATCCTCGTTGTCCGAGGAATCACTTGAGGAGGAGTTGACCCTTTTGCGGCTCTTACCCCGTTCTCAGAATCCGAGCTTGAGGGGCTTTCACTTGGGGAGTGCTGTCTCCCAAGCCTATCATGAACTCTTCTACTACTAGACCTTGAAGGGCTCTCGCTTGGTGAGCGCTGCCGTCCAAGTCTATCCTGAATCCTGCGGCTACCAAGCCTAGCGTGAACATTGGTACGCCTTCCATCATCTTCATGCTCCTCCGAGTACTGCGAATCAGCTGTTTCATCATCCACAGCTTTCCTTCCAACCCTAGCGAACACTGGAAGTCGGCGGCTATCCTTTTCGCGTCTCTCTTTCCGATAGCGCGGTGGGGATGCTTCGTACTCAGGACCAAAGTTAAGCCGGGCTTGCAGGCTCTGACTTGACCTTCTTTTTGCTTCCTCTTGCATAAGGGCAGCTAAGGTTTCATAGTTTTGAGACACGAAATTACTTAGCGCTAATTCAGGCGCGCCTCCTTCCAGCCCGAGGACGTCTGTTTCCACATTAGGTCCCCTGTCTCGATTAGGCGTGCATGGCAGCTCAGTGGTGTCCACGATGGGTGCCGTTTGGTGGGGAGTGGTGAAGAGAGTGCGCTGTAGATCTTCCACGCTAGGGGCCGCCGTAGTGGCCTGGGTAGTCCCTGTGGGCAATTCTACCATTGGAAAGATCTGACCTGGGCCTGATTCTTGGTGACTGGGCGCACTGGTTGTTCCAGAGGCCTGCTTGGAGGTCGAATCACTTTGATGTTTCTTCCTCTGGGGGTCACCATCAGTTTTCTCCAACTGCGGAGTCCGCTGGCTTGAGTTTCTATGCTTCGTCATTCTAGTTCTTAGTGTAGGGTCCCACGGATGGCGCCACTTGTTGATACAAAAGTTGGGCGTTCCTTGTTTGGGTTCATGTTCTCGTATCAATTAGATCTTAATGCTTGAGACCGGCGCACTAAGAAAGCAAACAACACCGTTAGGCTTATCGTGGGATTGTCTCCCACGATTATCCTCCGGCGTGAAAGTAAGTAATCGGTTTTAGGGTTATAATGAAGAGTTAGGGTTTTTGATCGTACCTCAATGAGAGCCGTGATATTCTTTTTATAGGCACGAAATCCTTGTAGGTTTCGTGCTCCTTACTCCTCGGTGTATCTCGCCTTATCCGGTCTATTGATCTTTATCCTATAAATAGGAGATCATTATCAAGACCATAAATAAAATAGTTGGGTTTGGGCTTTCGTGAGCCCAAACCGTTAGCATGGTAGCCCAAATCATTATTATGATAGCCCACGCGTGATGGGCTTGGGCGTTAGTAATGCCCATTAATGAGTGTGGACTATACGTCATCATTTACATACCAAACGTTTACTTAGACTAGTCGTTATAGTGATCAAATGCATCGATCGGTTGCTATAACCCAACGTGTGCCCCCCTCGACGAGAAGACAAGAGACCCCCCTCCCCCAACAAACTTTTTCACTTGTTCGATCGCCTAACAGATCGATTGTGCTAGCTTTATATTAATATTTGTGGGGTATATTTTTAGTTGTGGTTTGGGTTGCCTTACTACGAGTTTAGGGTCATGTGTTTGGTCTTAAGCTACTACCAATGGTCACGCCGTCACCCCCCTCCACCTCAACGCCATATCACCATTTACCCCCTCTCACTTTTCACCCCCAAATGGTCAAACCACCCTCACATTTATTTTTATACAAACATACGCTACAAATACTCACAAAAACATCCACAAATAATAAGGTGTCATGGTGTAATTGGTGTATTTTATAGTTTCTCTCTCTTCTCTCTAATTAAGTCAATCACACATTGACACCTCATTTTGAACGTCACATCAGCTTCTCTCTCTAACTGTGCTCCCAGTGGAAAGCAGTTTCACACCATTAGACCTCATCTCAAAGCCACATGTCATACATCAGTCAAGAGAAAAAGAGGAGAAATAGGTGAGCCACTCACCTCGTTGGTGTGTGTGCAAAACCTACTTTCAATATTTTTTTATTTTATTTTATTTTTATTTATTTATTTGTATTTAAAAAAAAATTAATATCTCTTAAACAGCTAATTTTACAAACAACTAATTGTTAAGTGAAAAAATTACAACATCGCGACGAGGATTTAATTATCTTTCTATAGACGGATAATTTGATATACTTTCAACAATTTTTCTCTTTTCTCTCTTTCACTAATTTGAGTTTCGAATCTAAACATATAATCAAATGAACATAACTTTTTCTACTCCCTCCATCCCAAAAAAAATGTACACCTTATGTTTATCTCAAAAAAAAAATGTCATGTTTTTAAATAAGTAAAGTTATTAATACAACTTTTTCTACTTTGCCCTTGTAACAAACAAGGTGATGCACCCGCGCGTTGCTGCGGGATGTTTTGGCAAAGAAGGTTTAAAAGTGTTGGAAAAATAAGAATGGCAGTGATAATATGTAAAACAATGGTATATAATAATAAAAGGTTTAACTGCATTGTTTAGATTAGTTTGTTTTGCATTCAGTGATGCAATGGCATACAAAAGATGAGGCTTACAGGTTTTATACTTAAGGTGGTTGTGCAGTGCAAGTGCGATACAAAAGATGCTAGCTAAACACACCACAGGTTTAGTTGAAGTGTTATACAAAAGATTAGTGATGTTTTGGCACATATTCTTGCATGGGGTGCAGAAATATGTTGCAAAACATATTAGTTTTTGATCATGGCAGAAGATCGTTTAAATATTTACATTGGCAAAGCACTGTTCAGTTTTGTTTTTCCTTTTCAGCGGCTTTGGTTGCTGGTTTTGCTGCAGCTGTAGCTTCAGCTGTTGCTGCATAAAGATAGTCAAAATAAGAAAGTCAGGAAAAGAAGATAAAATGGAAACCATGAAATTGAATTTGAACGGTAGGATATTTGTTATTTTTGCATTGTATTTTCTTTAACCTGAGTTTTGTTTTTTTGTTAGCAGATGTGGTAAGAAAAAACTGTTAGCATGTGATATCTAATGCGTGTGTGGCTAAGAAAAGCATCACACAGTATTGCACGATATTTTTTGTCGTGTATTATGAAAGTGAATCTTTACGAAATCTGTAAAACAGTAATGCAATTACATATCTTGTTTTCATGCAAATTAACGAATCTTTTATTGGACATCTAATAGTGCGTTACACATTTGAGGGATTTGTTATTTTTTTTGGCAGGTAAAAGATAGGCACGTCAGTATATTTTTTTACTCTGGTTTTTCTATTTAAGGTAGGTGGGATGTACATGCATCTTCATAACTTATCTAATAAGTGTCATAAAGAACCAAAGAAACAAAATGTCTAGGCAGCCAAAGTGTGAGCAACTTAGATGTGAGGCCAATTCTAATAATTGGTCTGAGATATTGGTTTTGTATTGCCGAAAAGCTAGCATTGAGGACATTCAGATGGCACAACAGATGAATGCGCTGTGTAGCAGATTAGTTGGTGTGACGCGTGAGAGAGCTAGTTTTATGTAAGAGCTTCAAAATGTTGGGAATACCTATGCTCAGAAAATGTTGGAGTATCTAAGGGAAGTGCAAGCAAAAGATGATCAGAAGGTGATGCAAATGCGCATAATGGCAGCTGAATTGGAGCTAAATGCTCGGAACAATGATGTGTTCATTCAGAAACTCAAAGGTTTAATGTATTTCTGAGTGTGTGGCTATTATTTATGTATGTTTATTGCTACTATGTTTGTTATTGTAATGTACCAAGCATGTTTCTGATTGTAATGTTTTAAAGCCGTGCATTGGAGTTGATTGTAAGATATTTAATTGAATAAAAGGCAGGCGTTATGTTAACTAAATTTATGATTGTTATTTTAGTATTGCTATGAGGAGCATGTGAGTTGGTTCTAAGCTAGTTTGTTAAGCAAAACTAACTTTTTATATTAAGTAAATGTTTAACACTTACCTTTGTGTTTCTTTGGGTCTGTTGGGTCGCTTTGAAACAACGCTCTCTTGACTGGTTTGGTGCTAGCCTCTGTATCCATCTTTTGTTGTGGATCTTGCTGGCTTGTTACAGTGGTTGGTGTTGGTGGTGTTCTTGAATTTTATAAAGAAAGAGTTAATACATGTACTTGCATGGTTAAGTTTTAAATAAGAGGAATTATTTAGTCAGCTGGTGGTACCTTGTTGCTGTTGTGTTGCTGCACGTGTGTCTCCTTTTAGCTCTGCAGCCATCAACTCTTCGTCGGTTATGAGGCATGCATCCTGGTGGCTTGCAATTGGAAGAGGTGCTGTTGATGTTCCTGTTTTTTATAAATACTTTCTGAGATTTCCAATTGTACGCGGTATACCTAATTAATAAAAAGTGCTGAGTAAAAGTGTTTTACCTGAGCTGGATTCTAGCAAGGTGGCTGATGCTGGATGAAATTTCTTCTTGTCAAAAACTTGATCTAGAATAAAGTTCGTTGTCTCGCCTGATTGGCTGAAATGTATCTGGAAAATATTTTTTTGCCTTTCCACTGCAAAGACTTCGGCCGGTATTTCCTGTGGGTCTTCGACTTTGTGCATTGCAATCAGCTGCGAACATGGATAGCCCACCACATCATCTGCTCCAGGTGTAAAGAAAGTGATAGGTACTGTTGCGGATGGATCGGTGATGAAACCTTTGAAATTATATCTGCATATGATTAAGAAAGTGAAAGGCTTATTATTTATTTATTTTTCTGTTATTTTGTGCGAGCTTGCAGAAAGTTAGATTAGAACCTAATTTATCTATAAAATGATTTGTCTTGCTTTCCATGACCAAAACAGCGGTAAACCCCGTCTTGTTCTCTCACTTTTTTCATGCATTCATTGCAGGATATGTAGAACCAATCTCTTTTGATATTGATGCCAGTTATTGTTGCTTCTGTAGTGAATTTCACTCCCTGCAAATGTTGGTTGAAATAGTTAGTGAGTGACAAAAATGCCTCAACTAATGCTACTCTACATTGTACGATATTTACCCTGTATGTTTCTGGATCTTGTATTAGGAGTGTTTTTAAAGGGAATCTGTTTCGGAACCTCTCCTTTTCAATATCTTCATACGCAGTTTTGCAAATGCGCAGTGGCAGAGCTGCTTGGTATTTCTGTTTGTAACTGTGCCATTTTCAAGAGTTAGAACAAACTTACCTTAAGGAGGTGCAATGTAAATATGGATTGAGTTTGATTTTTGGATCAGAAAAGTCTTACTGTGCTCTTGCGCGCTCAACTTCTGGTATGTTTGGGTTTAGGTAACATTATGTTGCTGATGTTGCTGTTAACTGGTAGTTATCTACCATGACAGTATTTAAAAATGGATTAATAGCCATTGTTTATATAATTTTTTGTTATACTATTGATAAAGTACCTCTAAATTTTGTGACACGGCAAGAGCTGACAGAAACTACAACAGGATGTTCTGTTGTTTCAATCTTGCTGTCTTCAAATTTGCTTGCCATCTGATCCCACATTGTAAATTCGACCATGTGACCGCTGTCAATATGATTGAGGTATTAGAAGATTGTAAAACTTTATTGCAGTCATTTTTTTAATCAAAGGCTATTATTGCAAGGTTACATACCTCAAACTTTCAATGTCAATCTTTCTATAGATAGTCTGATCTTGGTCGGGTTTCTCAACGCGCTTTGTTTCTCCGACTGATCTCAGATAACCGATGAAGTCTGCAAGAAAATAATTATCAGTATTTGTACGTTTTGTTGGATTTACAATATGTGAAATTGAAAGCTTGACCTGATAGAATTGGGTATTGCATTTTCCCCATTTCATCTACTCTTGGGACTCTGTATTGAAGGTCGTTGTAAGAGATGAAGCTAAAGTAGTGGCATGGGATGTGTGGTGCTGTTATAAGGTCGAACTTGGTGATTTTTCCAAATCTAAGGCTTGTTTTGTTGTCAATTGTCTGTTGGTAAGAGCTGGTGGGCTCGCACATGAAATCTGAAATTCTGTAAACGGACCCAAGCTTAATTTTTGGGTCAAAGAAATCCATTTCTTTGACATTCATGTTGGCTTGTATGGCATTGCCCTGTGGATGTGCATATGGTGTTATACAAACGTAAATGCAAAACCTGTTTTGTTTATAGCACATGAGTTTTTGCATACCTCTCGGTCTATTAACATACAGCAAAAGGCAGTTTCAGTTTTCTTGGGAGAGAATCCACTTTTGTTTTTTTTCCATAGCTTACTGAAACCCATTTCCTGTAGACTCTTACTTCAATAACTTTGTCGTAAGAGGTTGGCCGCAACTCAGCAATTGGTGTAATCTCTGGCGCGTTGCTAGCCTCAATTACTGTAGCTTCAGATGGATATTTGACCTCAGCAAGTGCAGTGCTGGACTTTTCAACAATTCTGTTTTCAGATTCTTCTGGTACTGCAGTGATTGCACAATTCTCCATTTCACTGCCAATCCATAATAAATAAGAGCATGTTATAAAGAAAAATCAGGAATGCAAAACTATGCATACAGAAACCATTTAGCAATAATAGTATGGCGGATGTAAAATACCATTAGTGTTTAGAAAATGTATGATAGTTTCAGGAAACTAAAAGGCGGCGACATGTAGTTGTTATAGCAAAAAGTTGTTAAAAAAAAGGCAAACAGTAAAATGTCACTGAAGCAAGGTAAACTAAATTGAAGACTAAAAAAAAGAAAAAAAAAAGGGAAAAAGCAAAAAGGAATGCCTAAGGTGTCAGATATTAAAGGATGCAAAGTTGTTGCGAAAAAGTATTTGCATTGGCTATTTTTGCTAAGAAGTCTTTGTAAACTATATTTTTTGTCTCATTTGGTCTCCGATTTTCCTGTTGCTTAATGAGAACTTTTAGACCGTGAGGAGATGTAGCCCTAGAAAGAGCTACATACAATTGGCCATGGCCAAAAACTGGTTCGGGGAGGTAAACACCAATTTTGTTGAGAGACTGCCCTTGGCTTTTGTTGATTGTCATGGCATAACAAAGTTTTATTGGGAATTGGTGGCGCTTGAAAAGGAAGGGAAGATTTTAATCTCTATGGATTAAAGGTATTCTTTGTATGAAAACTTTTTCACCAACTCTTGTTCCTGTGATGATCTGCACTTCTATAAGTCTGGACATTAGGTGTGTTACAATCATGCGCGTTCCATTGCATAAACCGCCTGCTATTATCTCCACTTTCGGTGCACCTTTTTTGACTGGTAGTGTTTGTCTAAAATCCCCTCCTAAAACAATTGTTTCCCCCCCCCCCCAAAGAGAACATCGGGCGCGTTTAGTATGTCTCTAAGAGTTCTGTCTAATGCCTCGAAGCATCGACGATCATTCATAGGCGCTTCATCCCAAATAATCAGATATGTTTCTGAGAGCAAGTTTCCTATGAGAGTATTTTTTTAACACTACAAAGTGACTCGTCTGTCAGTTCCAATGGTAACTTGAATCTTGAATGCGCAGTGCGGCCTGACGGGAGAAGGAGTGAAGCGATGCCAGAAGAAGCAACCGCAAGGACTATCTTGCCTTTGCATCACAGAGTGCTGATAATAGTTTTCCAAAGAAAAGTTTTGCCCGTCCCTCTGTGGCCATACACAAAGACCAACTGTTGTGAACCGGCTGCTGAAGCACTTATGATAAGATCGTAAATTCTTTTTTGATCGGCGTTTAGCTTAGGCACCGATTCATCTCTTTCTTTTGCTAGCAAAGGCCTGTTGTAATTTTTCTCTTCCATCAGTAGGCGATTGTCTAGCTCATCAAGCAAACTTTTTGGAGGCAATCGCAAACCATAATTCTTTACTGATTTCCCACAACTGCTTAGCAATATTTCCAGCTCATACAATATATAACCCTCCAACTCGGCATCATTGACATGGTAGTTGGGAATCCGCACGTATCGTGAAACAATGTTTGGGATGTCATGGCCCATTTCTCGCCAAAATTTATTCCAAAGGTTTATAGGGTCTCCTACTTCGCAGTGTGTGAGTATCTGAGCAAAAAGAAACCTCAGTTCCGGTGACGAAGCTGATACACAGGCTTCTTCAAGGGCTGTATCCCATTCTTTATCATCCCCAAGGAGACCCATAGCTTGACATGCAGCTCGATACGTGGGTTAGACAATTTGGTTAACTGTTCGCACTTCTGTAAACCCTTTACAAGCTTTTGGATGAGACAACAACATTCTAAAATAGAAAAGCTCGCTTGAGCTTGGGTGCACATACGCAAGGCGGCCAACATAATAAAGGCTATTTTTTCTACGCGACCAGCTTTTACTTTTTGAATACCAAACAAAGTGTGAAGGAAACTCTAGATAAGTCAAATGGCGACCATCTGTGTTTTCTATGTTGTAAGTAAACCATTCTGTCAATGTGGTGAGTTTTTTATCTGCTCGGTTGACAACAGCCTCCAAATTGTCATTGCTTCTGAAAGTTATATGTTGCATATTTTCAAGGTGTACCTGAAGTATTTCCACTGCTGGTTCTCGGCTGTGTATGAGGAATTTCAGGATCCTCCAACAGGCTTCATAGGGGCATATGAAACGACCGTCCACAAAATTCTGGATTTCATCGATGTGTGGATGGGGTTGGATTGCTGAAGTAGATGTATCACCAATTGACTTGGTAACGTGTGCGAATATTCGATCCGTTCCTTTGGATATATATTTAAAAAGATATTTTATGAGCATGCTTGATCCACAGTACTCTACATTAATATGTGCCTCAAAAGCTAAGCATAAAGACCGGTTATATGGGACAACATAAGTGTTGTCTAGCTTCATACGGTGTTTAGTTGCAAAAATGTTGCTCTGTCGTCTTCGATAATGCACACGACCCTTGTCATCAAAAAAGGTGTCATTATTGTATTTTTTGGGGAAATTTTTGGTACACACCTCACCATCCATACATGGTGCATTCATGTTGGCCTTTCCACACGGCCCGTGCATCATCATCTCAGAAACAATTTTGTAGGCACGTGGATCAGCAACTGGATTGGGCAACTCTGCAGAAATATAGCGGTCAACATCTTCGGCATTCTGTATTTTGCTTGCTGAGGATACCCACAGAAGTGTGTGCAAATGCGGTAAGCCACGCTTTTGGAACTCAACCGTGTATAAAATTGCAGACCAAAGAATATACATACAGAAGTTTAGAACAATATGCTGCTACACTACATGGGTAAGTTGAGGAATTTTTAAAAGTATAGTTAAAGCAAAATTGGGAAAAAATGTTTGTAACAAATGATAGGCATACCTCCTTTGACATATCCAAATGGCTTTTTTTTTAAGAAACTTGATGAAAGCTTTGATTTTTTGCTTAAAAACTCTGCATATGACATCTGCCCTGTCCGATGCATTCAAGTGTGGAAACTCTTGCATGTATCGCTGTATTTCTGGCCAATTGACATTACATGTGAACGTTATGAAAAACTTTGGATTACAAAGTACCCGACAAATTGCCAGTGCATCCAAATAGTGGCTATACATATACCGCGGACCTCCAGTAAACGAAGAAGGAAAAATAATCCTTGAGCCGGCTTCTGAACCATCACGGTCGCCTCTTGAAACTGCATCGTACAGGCCACACAAATAATCTCCACGAATATCATTCTGATGTGTTCTATAAAAATCCATCCTATTCTGCTCTATGCAACAATAAACACCAATGACATATTGCTGGAAAAGGCGGCCTGTTCTGAATAGAAAATTATAATGATCATGCCTCGGGTGCAACTAGTATGTGTAAAACGCGTTCATTGAAACCCGACGTTTCCTTTTTTGGGGGTCTGCCGATCTTAGCAGTAACTCTGTATGAAACCCTGTTTAGCCATAAATAAAAATTAATGGAAATTGCAATGACATGTACGATTGATGAAGTTTGTTGATCCTTTTTGGCAACCCATCCCTGTATTCAATTATAACATCATAGTCTGACTCGGTTGTTGGACCACTATCGAAAACTATAGCTCCTAGAGCCTAAGATGTAGGCAACTCACACTGGCCCACACCTTCACCATTGTAAAGTCTGACCTTAAATTCAGGGATATCAGCTTCTGCACACTTATCTCGTGCTGTTCTGAAGACTTGGACCAATTCATTATGAGCATCTAAAAAGTGTATAAGCCCTTGGACGACTTCCGGATCTAATGCAGCTCTTTCGGCACCCTTAAAGTGGTTCATTCTGTTCTGCACTTCATTTTGTGTATCGTAGATATACAGTTGCAGAAAGCATGGCTTATCATCACCGGTGGGACATAATGACCCAATCCAATGATATATTTGGCCGGAAACTTTAAACACATATGGCCCTCTTCCTTGGTTAACGGTGGTGTCAATAGTGGCCCCAAACGAAGTCATAGCAAACATTTGATTATAGGCCCGTATATTGTGCATAAAATTTGCGTCTGCAAGGAGCTGTTTGAAATACTCCGACGGATCTCGTTCAGGGTCCATCAAGATTTGACCACCTCCACAGCACAAATGATAGTCAGGCTGACCGTTGGAAGATCGGTGGCCTTTCAATCGTTCGCCAAGCCAAAATGCGGCTTTGCAATAACGGCACTGCTGATCACAATCTCCTAGATCATCATACAGAGGTGATCCATCTGCATTCAGCACAAATGAAAGGTTATTTAAAAGGTGACAAAGGGTGGCTGTATATAAAGGGCATGACACTGAAAAAAGGGATAATGAGGTTTACCGTCAGTTGTATGAGCACCACGGGTTTGGCTCTCACGCTGTACACGACGCCTTGCACGGCTTGCATTGGCTGGAGCTGCCCAATTCGGTAGCTTCCTTTTTGCGGCATTTCCTTATAAATAATTGCTGGTACCAATTGTTTCTGCAACGAAGCAGAGCTAACATAATCAGCTATGTAAAATAATTACTGACCTACACTGACATGCCGCGGCGAAAAAATGCTAGAGCTTACGTTCAGGTGTGCAAGCAGGTGGTTGGTGAGAGTGATCACAACCGAGACCCCTACATTGCAGCGAACTCCTGGAACGATGCTGCAAATGAGGTGTGGAAGAATGGCCGGTCATATGAGTCGAAGTTGCCCAACTTGGCAGCCTCCTCTTTTTCACATTTGTTCGAAAAGAGGTGGAAGCAACAGCTATTTCTGTAACCAACAAAAAATAGGCACACCAACCAAACAATGCATACATAATTAAGCACGGGAAAGCATAATTTACGTAAAGCATTATGCACTGGGAAAGAGGCACTGCAATTTACCTTGATTTGTATGAGAATCTGCTTGCCGAGCATGCTGAGTAATGACATTGGCTGAATCACGGCGCAAACGATTAAGCAGTGAACGCTGCTTGACATACCGTGCGCTCACTTCAGCTGACACATTTCTTTTATTATGTTGTTGCTTCAAACATATCTTGCTATTTACATCAGCTGATTCATGAGCATGACAGCCACCCGCACCCACTGCAGAAAGGGATTTTTTTTGTTTGAATAGGAGTTAGGACATGGTGCATGCCACAGTGTTATTTGCATAGCAGAAGACAACATTTAAAAAAACAGAATGCACTGTACTTTGGCTATCTTGAAGGCTATTATCAAGCAAATTTTTTTTACCTGCAGCGACACCATTATGCGAAGTGCCCTCGATATCGGTAGCAGCAACACAGGTTTCAGGTATAGCTGGTGTATCCAAGCGACAACTGGCAATCTGTGTTTGTTTTTTTTGTGAAGTGGCGGGTGCATCTGAAAAAAAAAGCCAGCTATAAGCACACGTCACTCATATGTTTTCTCAGCAAAGCAAGAGTGATTGGACAAACACTCACCTAAGCTAGGTGCCAAATTAGCCTCTTTCAAGCGGCTAACTGTAATAGCCCGCTTCAGCCGATGAGAGCCGAAGGCGGCAAGCAATGATGCAGATGAATTGCTGATGGCAAAATCACCGTTGGCGCCAAATTGAGGAATCGGAGCATCGCAATGCTGGTGTCGATCCTCGGCTGCACAAAGAAGGTCTAAAAATAAGTATTATAACTTACAGGTGGCATAACTGGATGGAATAATAATGCACGAAAAACATAGGGCGAACTAACCTTGAGAAGAATGGCCAACAGAATCTTGCAACAAACATTTGTCAGACCCATGCATAGGCAAAGCAACAGTTATTTTTCGGTTGCGAGTAAGTTGTTTGGTTGTGTTTCGAACATGAGGTTTTGTTTTTGGTTTCATAATTAGAAGGAGGAAAAGAAAGACCAATGAGACAGTAAATCAAATATAGGCAAGCAAGTATGACTAATATTTCAGAATCAGTTATGCTGATGGATAAATACATTTCAAAGAATAATTCGCAAAAAAGAGAGTGAAAAAGCAAGAACAAAAAAAAAGGAAAGTTAGAATATTGCATAGACCAAAAAATGCAGGGGGGAAAAAAAGGAAAAAACCCAACACAAATCAAAGGCTTAAATGAGACCACTGTTTGTAGACTAAACAATGCAAGGGGGCTCATTAAATTGGCACAACATAAAACCTAAGCATAACACTTATGGAGGCCCAACAATGGCAGATACTAATAATCCTAAGAAGTTAATGCACACCTCATTAAAGCAACCTAACCCTAAATCTAACTCTAAATAATCCTAAGAAGTTAATGCACACCTTATTAAATGAACTTAACCCTAAATCTAATTCTAAATAATAACAACTTAATGAAGCCACAACTTAAATGAGCAACCCAAAAGGGACATAACCCTAAACCCTTGAGAAACAACAATAAATTTAATGAAACTTCAAAGCATATCAGCAATGTAAAAGCATCATAAGGCACATAACAATAGCAATAAACAACACTTAAAAGCAAAAAGGGGGGTAAAAACCCAAGCAAAACCAAACCTAGATTGCAACTTCTCCTCTGGTTTTTTTGATCAAGAAATTAGGTATGCACAACGGTTACTTTTAATTTTGTAATCGGTTTTAGGGTTTCTTATGGTCTGGTTCGATCGTATAGTCTACATGGGGTTATCTTTCTATGATCGTTACTGGTGATGGACATATATCAGGTTTTCCTTATCATTGTATGGAACCTTTTCTTAGGGTTTCGTTTTTTGCTGGTATATGGTTTCTTTGGTGTTTGGTTGGTGAACGTACCATGTTCATGATTCAATCCAGTTGGTTTTTTTTAGATCGACTATATTTAGCATGGTGCGTTCAGGTGGGTTTTGGATGTGCTTAGTGACTTACGAAACCCTATCTTAGGGTTTTGTATCTTCTCGATCTGCTATGCTTGGAAGTGATGATGGATCTGGTTGTTTTATTGGAAGTCTATTTTTTGCATGGTTAGTCGACCTGGTGGTCGTGATTGTTTGTGATGATTAATCGTGGAAGTGGGTTAAGAGAGTGGTGGTGATTGGTTAACAATCTGGTTGTTAGGGTTCGGAACCCTTGATTATTGTGATATTTTTATTGGCTACATGATCGAAACCCTTTGGGGATTTTTGTTGATGGCTGCTGGTTGCATGGTTGGGTCTTTGAAATCTTATTGTTGCTGCTGATTGATCGCTATTGCTGGAACTTATGTGGGATATGGGTTTTAACACATCTCATCTTTCTATGTCATGCTGTTGAGTGGGTATTGTATTGGTACTATGGATTGATGCTGATGTTTCTTATGGAGTTTTGCATTTTTACTTGATCATTTAGTGTCTTCATGTGTTTCACTCGTATTGATTGGAATAAGGGGTCAAGTTTGGATATGCTGGAAGGTTGGGTCGCTTAGACCATGTTTATGCTTCAAGTCGATTTGCTACGGAAAGTCACTCTTATTAGGTTATTAGATTATGTATTTTGCATAATACTAATAGAAGATGCTATTCGTTGAAGCTGGAAGTTCGCATGTTTAAGATCTGGATCGCTAGGATGACTAAGAAGACTCAAAGAAGACTTTAATGTTTATTTGAGTTGTAATGTATTGTAATTTTATTGCTAGTCATGGTTAGTTGTATTTAGATCTGTTTGTTATAAGAATGGCCTGTCATTCTTATATAGTGGTAGTGGTAGTGTCCTTAGGGACTCCGATGAGAGATTCACTCTCATCCATTGTACTTCAACGTTTTTTTGAGTAATATTTTACCAGGGTGGAACCCTTTTACCCAAAAAAAAAAAAAAAAAAAAAAAAAAAACAATTCAAGCCGGCGATGAGGAACCGGAGATGCACCAGCCAGATCCGAAGACTAAAGAGAGCATGTGAGTTATGGCGGGCAGTGTCACAACTCACCATTTCAGGTCATTTCCCGAACTTTGGAAAAACACGATTCATCAAACACTATTCATCAAAACACTATTCATCAGTTTACTATTCATCATTTTTGGTGTCAGTTTGACATTCTGAGAAGCATTCAGAAATTTTACTATTCACTAAACACTATTCATTTCCGGAAAAGTTTTCACTATTCACTTGCATTACTCATTTCATCGTAAATTTAGTTTACGGGTATTCAAATTCGCGTAACCGGATTGGTTTAGGTGCGAATTCATTTCATTAGTGTTAAGAACACTGCATACGGACTGGAGATAGTCTGCATATCATCATAACAGCATTTTCATGTTATACCACTCTCAGGATTTTCAAATTTCTATATTCAGTACATTTAACGTTTTTACGTATAAGTATTTATAGTAAACGTTAACACCCGGTTTATACACGACGAATATATCTAAATATTCCCACAATGGTCCCGACATATTTTTATATCCATTTTAACATCATAAAAGTTATAACATTCAGTTACCCAGTATTTTGGAAATTTATTTTATTTATAACGTACGCGTATGAATATTACGACGGTTTTCATGAAAACTAAACAATAATCACCCGATCACTCAATATTTGTACCCAACATAATTTTAACATTTTTATAACTTCATTTTGACAAGTTTAGTCATTGTTTCATATTTCATATTTTTACGATACCCGGAATTACGTTTCGCGACTTAACAGTTTACGGTTTGCGATTAACGGAACCAAAACCGACTCCGTGGACTAGATAATACTCAAATTTTCTACATCCTCTTCCTAAATTCAGCATGTGCCGCCCCTCCCCATCACAAGTTACTTGACATTGATTAAATATTTACCAAATTGCCATTTCCTAGAAAAATATCTAGCCTAAACACTTTAAACACTACACATTTTATTTTTTTTGGATCAAAAACTCATTCTCTTCATCCCTTTCACCATAACCACGACCCAACATCCATTTCATGATCAAGTGAAGGTTTTTCAAAAGTTAAAGCATCAAAGTTGTTCATTTCATGATTCTAGTTAAGAATCTTGCAACAAAAACACAAGAAACACAAGTTTTCCTCATCATCTAACCACCTCATAATTCAAAGTGAGTTATCAACTTTATTTTTTCATGATTCATCTTATAATTACATGTATTACATGATTTCCATGCTAAAAACCATGTACAACTAGCTATACCACCATTTATTTTGTCAAAAATGGAACATACAAACCCTAACTTCTTATTTATGAATTCCCTTGCTATAATAACTTGGTTAGGAGTCCATGACACCCTAAGAAGGTGTATGGTAGGATTAGATTAGCTATGTGGTGATTACAAGAGGTTTGATGATGTTAGAAATTAGTTATAAACCTTGAAAACTTGATTTGGAACATGTTTTAAGACATGCTGTCCCATTTTGTGAAAACCTGGAAAATCAGTAAACACCAAGGGAACTTTGGCAAAATTTTTAGAAAATACTTTCAAAAACGAATCCGTAGGCGAAAGAACGGATTAAAAAGAGTTTATAACGAAGAAGTTATGATTTTTGCAAGATTGTTGACGAAAAGTATTTTCTGGAAAAATGTTTGCTGTTGGACGTTTTTCATTGGTCAAAAAGAGGCTTTAGACGTAATCCGGAGGAGCCGAGCTTTCCAAAATATATTACTACATACTAAGACGTAACCGTGGATATAAAGAACAAGTAAAACGGACAAGTAACGACAAAGATATTCACGTTTGAATATCGGCTAAAACCATTTTTATTTGACAGCTTTTAATAAAAATGGACACTAAAACTACGAAGTACTTTTATAAGCTAGAAATAATATTAAGTACCAAGCTTTATAACTAATGAAGTATTAGTTATTACAAGTATATTTTCATCATTTCAAGGCGATATTTCAAGGATTACAACCCGAGTATTTCAACACTAACATGGAAACATACGATATATATATAAGTATATATATTGCAACTAGCTTATTTTATTTTCTAATAGCAATATTTTTCCAAATACTTGGATTATATATTTTGATAACACAAGTGTTTTTCAAAGAGTAGAGTGGTATAGGAACATGTGCATGGACATTCATAACATCATTTCATGATCTAAAGTAGATCGTTCATCATTCATATTAGGTTGCGGCTAGTGTGCGCGCCTTGTTTTTCAGCTCATTACATGTTCATGGTACCATCATATCAGGTGAGTCATAGCCCCTACTCTTTTAATCGTTTTGCAAACTCTATGGGGGAGAATACATGCTCGTTTTACTCAAACGCATTACTCGCTTACATGGTTGATTTCTTAAATATTTTCAGCTTTATCTAAATACTTGTTGATTATCCGAGTACAATATTATTCACTTGCTACATACTTGCTATTTACTCATGGACATGAGTGCATAAAGTTAAACTATTTACCGATTTCCTAAGATTGCCTAAGTTAAGGACCGGTACCTACAATTTCAACGGGTATAGATTTACCTACATTGGGTATGTTTGATTACCTACAATTTCAACGGGTATAGATTTACCTGCATTGGGTATGTTTGATTACCTACAATTTCAACGGGTATAGATTTACCTGCATTGGGTATGTTTGATTACCTACAATTTCAACGGGTATAGATTTACCTGCATTGGGTATGTTTGATTACCTACAATTTCAACGGGTATAGATTTACCTGCATTGGGTATGGATTTACCTACAATTACTTGGGAGCGTAACCTCCTACAGATAGCTAGAAAACCTTTTCGGTGCCTTGAACGTAGTGCAATCAATATTCATTTTATGCGTTTTGCTTATGGTCAGATTCATTTTGTGGCGACATCGCCATGGCTATTGTACATACGAAAATTACTTATGGAATTACGATACTTTTCCACCACTATTACTACGGAATTACAATGCCTTTGCAACAACCTTACGACTGATTTATTACAAACTTATTACATTTGGCAGTGGGTTGTAAACACACAGGTTACAAGTCTCTTATGGCGGGACTTGGAACTGAGTGGATTTACGATGCCTTTGCTGGGAAATCTTCATTTCAATGCATTACATTCTTTTTCACAAGACTCTATGAACTCACCAACCATTGTGTTGACACTTTAGCATGTATTTTCAGGTTTAAAGCTATGGCACACTACTGGAGGTTTTGGCAGGGCATGGCATGGTCATAGAAGACTCTGATTATTCATTTGGGGACCGTTTTAAACTATTTTAAGGGCCTACTTCCGCATTACTTTTAACAGTGTAAAATCAACATTTTGATTTAACTATTTTATTCTAAATGATTCAAGTGCAAACTATTTTTGAACTAGTGTTGTAATACCGATTGAGTTACACCCCAGCTACATGTATGCTTCCGCTGGACCCGATTTTGGGGGTGTGACAGATTGGCATCAGAGCTTTGGCTATAGCGAACTAAGTGTTTTTAAAACCTAGACTATAGCTACTTTCAAGAAAACTTAACCCTATGACCGTCACGTGCCTGCCTGCCAAGCTGAAGCCTCATTTGTGGTTAGTTGCTGACATAGGTGATGAGATTTATGTCTCATTATCTGATATATTATATTCATTTATTATAGTTGTTTACTATAATTGTCTTTCATATAAGCATGTTCACGTATCATATATATCACCGCATTATGTTTTTCCTTGCATAGTTTCATCATTTGACCTCGAGTTTGGTCATTTGCTTTTGTCTTTCGGAACGTCTTGGTATTTGTGAAGGACATAGTCTTAGTATGACTGAGCTGAGTATTTCAAAATTCATGGAACCTCGGTGGAATATAGATTGGTCATCTATATTCAACCCGGGATAGTGAGATATAGGCTGACCACCTATGTCTGACTCAGAAATGAATTTTGCAACACTGAGAATGGTTATAATAAAATTCTGTCTGGATTGAATCCTTTACTCATTTTCCAAATGTTTCATGCATGTGTGAGTATACCCTCGTTGTCAGAACATTCATACTTTTCATCACCTCGTGAACCGCCGCTTGGAAGCATGTCAATTGATCATTTCATCTCATGAACATTCACGTCTATGCACGATACACTTACATCACAGTATTTTCTTTTATTACAATATCATTTTGTCGCAGTTGTCACAGTCTCTTCCCTTCTCACCATCATTATTATTTCCTTTCCCCATCCCCATATATATATAGAATTAGCTGACACTTTATGGATTCATATGCCACTCATCCCTCACTACCACCAATATTGTTAAGTGGATATTATCAATGACCTCCCTAGGAAAGACTTTCCATACCATCTATAAGGAGAATCTCTCGGTACATTAAGACCATTCAAAACTCAACAGAAATCTCAGGATATCACAAAACC
This sequence comes from Artemisia argyi, assembly GCA_030686995.1. NCBI lineage: Eukaryota > Viridiplantae > Streptophyta > Magnoliopsida > Asterales > Asteraceae > Artemisia > Artemisia argyi. Next base: position 27,761 of record JARVZY010005913.1, read on the forward strand.
ATTCGAAACACTATCATTGGCCTGATCACCAAAAATTCCATCATCTAGAAAGTATTGGCTTGACTGAATTACAGGATTATTTTAGATACGATTACTCACAAAACAACACCATAGAGATAAATCCAATCTCCTAACCAAGACTGTAGAACATTAAATTGAACATGGACTCACCAATAGACTTTATTCAAACATAGGGAGATATGCTCAGAGCATGAGTGATTGACTCAAGAAATGGTTGGACTAACCAATTACCATAAATCAAA
>JARVZY010005914.1:0-28021 GCA_030686995.1 Artemisia argyi
AGTGATGAAGCAAAAAGTGTACCGCTTTTGAGGGGTCATTTAAGCCCGAACTCGTGATTATTTGATCAATTATTACCCTAAATCGTTCCTTTTGTCATTTTAGGTACTTTTGAGATGAATTTTACAAAAGGTAGCATTTTGGACGTTTTTTGAGCGATTAAGTGAAGAAAACGACAAAGTCTCAAAATCCTTGCTGGGAACAGTACCTGACGGCGTTAAGGCCATACAAGTCACGTCGTCAAGCTTGACAAAAGAGGTGGATATGGAAAATACACATGACGGCCCAGAACTATTTCAAGGAAAAAATGCCTGACGGCGTCACCAAGGCAGTCAGGATCAACTTATACGTGATGGCCTAGAGCTTATTCTCAACATGACGGCGTCAAGATTGGATCTAGGCAATACGACCCTTGTTTTGGCGGCGAGTTGACGGCGTCATAAGCTATAACGTGACGCCGTCAAGGTGTAAAATCTATATATAGTTTTCTAATTTTCATACATTAAGTGTGGAACTTTTGGAGAACTTTTGTGTGCAAACCCTGGACGAATTTTCTGTAACAACAAGGATTTCAACCCTTGTTCCATCCATGTTCAATTGAAGATAAGTTTTCCAATAATCATTTAATATGTCTATGTGTTGTTTGATTTTATCTTATGCTTGTCTTCTTTTTAACATCCTAGGCTAGGTTTTTCTTGTGTTTGCTTAGATGTAATGAAACCTAGATGTTGATTATTGGTTGATGGTTTGTTTATAATTGTTGTGAATGATTGAATTCGATGTTAGGCTTAAGAAAACTGGCAGACTTACAATTGGTAACTTGCTTGAACGTCTTAAGAAAACATGATCGGAGGTGTACTACGATTTATTGGTTGTATTTAATGCGTAGGCAACTGCTAGTGATACTACGTTAGGAGCTAGTAGTCGGCTCAACCTAGAATGAAGTAGAAGCCTATAGAGTTAGGGAATATCGTACACGGCCCTACGACTAGTATTAAGGAATATACCCCGTCATCCATGCAATTGTAACAAGCTAATCAACCGGTAAAAGATATCTAGGGAGTAGTAAAAGCTAAGTAAACACATTTTCTCTTATTATTGTTTCCACCACGCATTAGTTTAAGTTTATTTTATTTTATTTTGATTGCATCTATAGTTAATTGGGTTAGTTGGCTAGCAACTAATTCCGCCCACTTCTTCAAAACCGAGATTTTTACTTGCTTTTATAAAAATACAAAAAGAATCATCCCTCACCTTTAGACCTAGTTTAGTAGAATTTTAACCCTAGCGAACACTATTCCTGAGTTGAACGATCAATCCCCCGGTATTTGTCACTATACTATACTACAACGAACAGGTACACTGCCTGGTGGGGATTGCAAGCATCTCAAGATCCATTGATAGGTAAAACCTTTTGCGAGGGCGCAATTCCACGCATCAAGTTTTTGGCGCCGCTACCGGGGGATAGTTATTGTCTAGGTTAGACTTTCTTTTTATTAGGTCTACTTGCTAGATTCCTTTCTGGTAAGATTTTTATTTTATTTTTATAGGTTTCTTTAGTCTATCTTTTCTTTGTGTGTTTGTTCATATAATCCTCATTAATTATTCCGTTGGTCAGTATGGAAAACACGAATCCACGCCTTTCACCTATCGAGGTTGCTTTGTTGCGTGAACAGATTGAGAATGAGATTAGGGAACTTTGAGAACTCAATAGATTGGTTGATATTGAGCTTGACTATGCACTTAATGACTTAGCAATAGCCATGGACTTAGATAAGGAACTTGAACCCAATAACTTGGCAATTGTAGAAGATGTTAAGGAAGTAGAAGAGGAGGGTTTAGATGATGATTATTTCAATTTATATCTCACTAAATAGGAAATCGCTTATTATAACAATCTCATTGATAACCCTAGTCCTCCCTTTGTTAAGATTGATCCTAAGATTAAAAGAGGTGACCCTAAGAATGTGAAGATACCATGCATGATTGGGTATAAATGCATTGATCAAGCCTACATCGATTTTGAATCCACACTCAACATTATGTCTTCATGTGTCTATAATGAGTTAGTAACAACAAGACTCGGACCTAGAAAAGATCCCAAATACCCCGGTGGAGTTTTTAACTTTGTCGGGAGAAAGGTCTACATGTCTTTGTTGTGAACTTCATTTACCTCGTAGACTTTATGGTTGTGGAAGACTTGGCCAATATTATAGATTGTCGCTTATCCCATGTGGTACTAGGTAAGTCATTTGTTGAGGAGTCCAAGTTAAAACACGATCAAATAGAGGGAACGGTCCAATTTTCCAGTGGGACCGATTGGATCACCTATAGAATGCCTAATAAAATGAAGGAATTTTGTTACGTACCTCAACTTGATATGGATAACATTAGTGCAATCGAGGACATTAACGAAGAAGATAAGAATAAAGGAATGAATTTTGTTTGGGAGAAGAGGAGCCTTTACTATAAGAATTGTTTAGCCCCTTGGACCTAAGTATAAAGTTAACATAGAAGTAGTTCAAAGGTTAAGAGAATCGATTGAAAAGTACGAAAGGAAAACGTAGCCCATGACTTTGAGTCAAGCTACAAGACTCGTAAATAAAGAAAAGCGCTTCTTGGGAGGCAACCAATGTTTTATTTGTTTGATTTCATTTGTTTCCATATGCGTGTTTTATTTTTATTGCTTGTGGCTCATGATTCAAAATAAATTGTGAAAATGCTTTATTTTGTTTTAAACTTCATCTTAATTACATATAAAGGTATTTTGCAAAAGCTAAGTGTAAGGGAAACCCAAATTTCTTTATAAGAATGAAATTGAGCATGAACCACAACAATATTAAATGAACATGTATATTAGTAATTGTTTGAGTCAAATGCTTGTATCGAGTCATAATGATGTTTTGTAGGATTTTCCAAGTTTTTCCATAAATTTTTCGGAAACTTAACATGAGATTTTTGCAGGAACATTCTGACTGCGTCAGGAGTTATAACCTGACGGCGTCAGGTACAAAAATTCTGAAATTTTTTGCGAGTTTTGTTTATACCGGAGTCTTAAAGTTTTTGTTGATTCTTTAGTTTTATAAACTCCAGGAGATCTGCAAACATTCATTCCACAAGCATTATATCTTAATTTGTTTTCTAGGTTTTTTAGTAAATATAGATTGCCGCCGATTTTACGCGAGGTTTGCCTTGATTGTTTTCTCAGGTTTAACAGGTTACATTGGACAAGAGGATGATTTTTATTTCTGGAGGGAAGCTTTCAAAGTTCATTTTCTTGGAAGAAGATCTAACCTTGTTGATACACTATCCACACCGAACGAGTCAGGGTAGTATTTGTTTTCATTCTTTACCTTAGTTACTTTTACATCTTTTTATTGAACATTGGGGACAATGTTCAGCTTAAGTGTAAGGGGAGGGTAAATAATGATACCATAGAGAATACAATTGCACTTGAGTTTGTTTGTTCAATAGTAGGTGTGTAATAAAACTAAGAGAAATGCTTGTTAGGGCAATTTTAGCGCCAAATTTAAATTTTTTTACAACATTTAGGAGTGAAGCTTTAGCCTTAATGAGCGTCTCATGGATAGGAGTTGTATGACTAGCACAAAAAAACCGTATCACTCAGAAAAATTTCTCACCCAAATATGTGAGGTTCGCCTTTAGATTTGTTAGAAAAAGCATTCATTATTAGTGCTTATGAGTGTACCGGTAGTACTTAGATTCTAGAACTTGCGTTAGTGATGCATCCCGAGACCGCTAGTGAGACTACATTCATGTAGTAGGATTTACTACATGATAAGAGGCATTAGGATAACCCTTGTGTTAAACCAGTATCATAATTACTTGACCATTTAAGTCAATTAACTTGACTAACAAAGTCAATTAATTTCTCCCACACCTTTGCGTTGTACTCATTTTTAGTACACGATACCCCTAGTACACCCCTCCAAGCCTATCTTTTCGTTTCTAACTTTAAGCATTTTACTTAAAGGAAGAATTTGTTAACAATCCACCCCAATTGTGCAACCAAATCGCCTTAGCCTTCCGTGTATGCACTCATCTTTAGTGCATTATTGTTATTTGTTTAAACCCTTAGTCAATTGTCTAATTGATTACATGGTTGCTAAGTCGAGTCATATCTTGTACATATTGTTTTAGGACGATTGGAACTCATGGGTAAAGTGCTTGTGTTATGGAGTAATAGGGAAGAATATCATTTATTACCCCCATATGTGCATTAATCTTAGAAAAGTACTCCAAGTGTTTTGATTATCTTGATTCGAGTCATTAGAATAATTGATTGTAAAGTATGTAAAAGTTCAAGTGTAAGGGGGACGTAAATCCCCTATGATGTATTATTTTGGATGGTAGGGTAAGCGTGTATGCAAAAAAAAAAAAATAGAAAATAGAAAAAGAAAAAGAGAAAAAAACATACGGACTACCATCCCGTTTCCTTTTATGTTTGTTTTATGTTTTTGTTAGTTTATGATTAGCTTAAGTCGAGTCGAATCTTGGCTTAGCAACGCCATATTGTACATGTAATTAACCAAGATGATTAACTCGCCACCAGTAAATATTGCCTTTATCCAACAAAACCGTGTTTATCCTATCCCTACACCTAACGTTATAACCCTTTAAAAGATCTCTTTGATAGGTTATCCTAGGTGCTTACGCCAAGTGGTGGAGGTTTGATCCTTTCCCAAGCCTATGGTAATCTATTTGCTATGACAGGTAGTGAGAGATGTTTTCCATTTCCATATTGTGATATATACTTTATTACACCCGAGAGATGTGAGCATCTAAACACTATTTGTGAGGTGCTATTGTATAACCTCCGTGCTTGTTTTTGGTTTTAAGTGGAACGATTATTTGTTGTAATTACTTTTATATTAGTGTTAAATGACCCCTAGCTTGTATCTTGATTAGAATAAAAGCGCATTTGCTTGAGGACAAGCAAATCTCAAGTGTAAGGGTATTTGATGAAGCGAAAAGTGTACCGCTTTTGGGGGGTCATTTAAGCCCGAATTCGTGATTATTTGATCAATTATTACCCTAAATCGTTCCTTTTGTTATTTTAGGTACTTTTGAGAGGAATTTTACAAAAGGAAGCATTTTGGACGTTTTTTGAGCGATTAAGTGAAGAAAACAACAAAGTCTCAAAATCCTTGCCCGGAACAGTACCTGACGGCGTCAAGGCCATACAAGTGACGGCGTCAAGCTTGACAAAAGAGGTGGATATGGAAAATACACATGACGGCCCAGAACTATTTCAAGGCAAAAATGCCTGACGATGTCACCAAGGCCGTCAGGATCAACTTATACGTGACGGCCCAGAGCTTATTCTCAACATGACGGCGTCAAGATTGGATCTAGGCAATACGACTCTTGTTTTGGCGGCGAGTTGACGGTGTCACAAGCTATAACGTGACGCCGTCAAGGTGTAAAATCTATATATAGTTTTCTAATTTTCATTCATTAAGTGTGGAACTTTTGGAGGACTTTTGGGTGCAAACCCTAGACGAATTTTCTGTAACAACAAGGGTTTCAACCCTTGTTCCATCCATGTTCAATTGAAGATAAGTTTTCCAATAATCATTCAATATGTCTATGTGTTGTTTGATTTTATCTTATGCTTGTCTTCTTTTTAACATCCTAGGCTAGGTTTTTCTTGTGTTTGCTTAGATGTAATGAAACCTAGATGTTGATTATTGGTTGATGGTTTGTTTATAATTGTTGTGAATGATTGAATTCGATGTTAGGCTTAAGAAAACTGGCAGACTTCCAATTGGTAACTTGCTTGAACGTCTTAAGAAACATGATCGGAGGTGCACTACGATTTATTGGTTGTATTTAATGCGTAGGCAACTGCTAGTGATACTACGTTAGGAGCTAGTAGTCGGCTCGACCTAGAATGAAGTAGAAGCCTATAGAGTTAGGGAATATCGTATACGGCACTACAACTAGTATTAAGGAATATAACCCGTCATCCATGCAATTGTAACAAGCTAATCAACCGGTAAAAGATATCTAGGGAGTAGTGAAATCTAAGTAAACACATTTTCTCTTATTATTGTTTCCACCACACATTAGTTTAAGTTTATTTTATTTTATTTTGATTGCATCTATAGTTAATTGGGTTAGTTGGCTAGCAACTAATTCCGCCCACTCTTTCAAAACCGAGATTTTTACTTGCTTTTATAAAAATATAAAAATACAAAAAGAATCATCCTTCACCTTTATACCTAGTTTAGTAGAATTTTAACCATAGCGAACACTATTCCTAAGTTGAACGATCAATCCCCCGGTACTTGTCACTATACTATACTACAACGAACAGGTACACTGCCTGGTGGGGATTGCAAGCTTCTCAAGATCCCTTGAGAGGTAAAACCTTTTGTGAAGGCGCAATTCCAAGCATCAAAAAGCAATACTAGGAATATCTCGCTTCTTTACAAGAAGCATTATACTATTCAGCTTCCAAAATCAACCCACAACTTCATGCTATCCCCAATATTCTACACGAATAAAACGAAGACACATCAAAGATACACAACAAACATATCAAGCAATCCAAATAACTCTCGAGCGAGTTCCATCAACCGAAGTATCTTCACAACCGCGAAGGATTAACGTAAGAGTTTCCAAAACAAAGATGATCATAAAGATTACCAGGTTGGGAACCATGGTATAGAATATCGAGTTTCTCAAATCGTCAAGGATGACAATTATAATATGACAATTGGTAGCATCACAATGCTCATTCAACAAATCCACAATAATAACGATTCGAACATTTCCAAAGGAGAACAGATTATTAGTTGTTGTTTAATGTACTTAGCAAATTGACAATATTATAGTAATATAATTGTTAAGGATGACAATTATAATATTGCCAATTTGTTAAGCCGTTAATTTACTAGTCATAGAGACTTGATGGAAAAATCATGTGATTATTATTAGTTGTTGTTTAATGTACTTATATTATAAAATGGCGGGAAACATCATACCGAAGATAAAAAGTCCTATTCTTCTTCATCACTCACCAAACCCTAAAAAAACCCCTAATTCAATTCAATTCAATTTATAAAAATCAATTGATATAAATTAGGGTTCAACAGCAACAAATGTCTTCTAACAACAAAATAACAGACGAATTAATCACAACCGTCGGATCAATAGTCGGGTCAGATTACACCAAAATGGATATAATCAGAGCTCTTCATTTATCCAACAACGACCCCACTTCAGCTATCAACATCATTTTCGACACCCCTAGCTTCAAAACCCGCTCCGAACCACTCCCGAAACCTCTCCCCCCTCCAATTAGTGTCACACCGAAGGCGAAACCGAAGGCGAGGCCGGAGAAAGTTAGTTGTAGTGAGAACGGGGGTGGGAATGTGAAGGGGAGGATTGGTGGTGGTGGTGATGAGTGGTGGTTTGTTGGATGTTGTGAAGTGGTGGGGTTGTCGACGTGTAAAGGGAAAAATAGGATTGGGAGTGGGGAGAGAGTGGAGTTTACGTTTCCGGTGGAGAGAGGGAAGGTGGGGAGTGGGAGTGGGAGTGGGGGGAGGGGGAGAGGGGTGGTTGCGTGTTCCGAGATTGTTAGGTTTTCTACGTTAGCGTCTGGGGAGGTATATGTTTTTGGCTTTTTTTAGAAATGTTTTGTGCGGTTTTGTTGAGAGTGTATATGTACATGTATGTATAGTGACTAAGCGCCTCATTAGCCTTTGTGTTCTGCATCGCGCTTAGTGTACTATGTTGTTGGTAGTGCTGTTTTACATATAGTCAGCTAAGATAGAAAATGAATGAAAATTGTTTTGTGCGGTTTGGTTGAGTAGATATGAGAAAACGTTAGAATAACTTTATCAGATTGTAGGAATATGCTTGCCGGACACTGCTTGATGTGAAATTTGTGTCAAAGAGTAAATATGTACTAGTATGCATAGTACTAAGCTCCTCATTAGCCTTTGTGTGTTATTTCTAGCGCCATTTAGCCTGTAGCCAGTTAGGTAGTTTGTTACTGCTGTAACAGGTTGTTACATTTTTTTGTTAGTGTTCGGAGATTGTTAGCGTTTCGACAGTAGCATTTGTTAGCTTATTATGGGGCTTATGAGCTTATTTGACTCCGATTCTTTTTCATAAGCCCATCCTGTCGGGCTTGTTTTCATATTTAAGTCATAATGAGCTCATTAGTCATAAACTAAGCCAGAAAATATGAAAAATAAGCTGAGTCAAATAAGCTCATAAGCTTAAACAAACACCCCTAAGCTTCTCATTGGCCTTTGTTCTCTGCATCGTGTTATAGTATAGTATACCGTGTTATCTGTAGTGCCATTTTGTGTGTAGTGACTAGTGATGTAGTTTGTTAGTTTTGTTTCAGGTTGTTACATTCTGCTATGACCATGCTATACTTATTGTACCTTTTCATTATAATATGAGATTACACACAGTTTACACATGTATGCTTATCTAGAATACCACATAGATCATGCCATGATGAACGTATTTGTATGTCATTTCCTGTTATGACTGCTTCAGATGGTGATATTGCTACTGTCCTTCACAAAATTTCTGATGTATAATTGGTGACGCCCATGATTGTTACTGAAAAACTGATGGTTGTCTTGGGCAGATTGGTCGGATACCTAATGAGTGGGCTCGATGCCTTTTGCCTCTTGTTAGAGATAAGAAGGTTCAGGTGGAAGGTGTCTGTAAATCTGCTCCAAATAATCTGGGGCTTATGGACAGCATTAATCTGTCTGTTAGGTATGCAAATACTGTACTTTTTTTTGGCGAAATACTTTATGTATTTATGATTGGGTTCGAAATTAGATTAATGTATGCTTATGTTTGTTCGAACAGTGTTTACATAAATAGTTCCATTTTACGCAAAAGCCATCAAACCTCTGTCAAGGTACCAACCAGTTCCGGTGATGAAACCTCTATCCACCCCCTTCCAACCTTGTTTCGTTTACTTGGACTAATCCCTTTCAAAAAGGTATACCTTATCATAATTTTGTGATTTTGTATATATGATTATTTGATAATGGTAGTGGATTTCTTCATTCACGGGCGTTTTTTTATTGTAACTAGGCAGATTTTACACCTAATGACTTGTATACAAGGAAGCGACCTTTAGATGATAAGGTATGTTTATTTTTGCAGCATCTAGTTTAGTCTACTATACATGGATTATTTACTCTTTGCATAAACAGGACGGTTCTGGTGTTTCTGCTCGATTGATCAATGCTAGCAAAAATAAGAACTCGTCTGTAGATGGAAGTACAGCGGAAAATGAGGAGGCAATTTCAGATAATGACCTTGACAATATTGTCGGTGTTGCAAATGGCTCCGAGTTAGAGGTGTTATTCTGAATGATGTTCAATCGCAATAATTATTTCTGTTAATTTAGTGAGTTACGGACATTCATGAAGATCCTGTTTTATAGGAAATGGAATCTCCCAGTGCTCTGTTGTGTGATCTGCGCCCCTATCAAAAGCAAGCACTACATTGGATGGTTCATTTGGAGAAGGGACCATGTGTTGATGATGCAGCCACAACTCTTCATCCATGTTGGGATGCTTATAACCTTGCAGACGAGTACGTATTGTTTCATGCAATCTGTCACATCAACTACGTATTTCTTTTAACTTTTTTTATATATCTCTTTATAATTTTTTCTCTGTCTGTGCACGCAGGAGGAAATATATAGTATACGTGAATGCATTTTCAGGAGAAGCTACAGTAGAGTTTCCTAGCACCCTTCAAATGTCAAGAGGAGGAGTATGTTTCTACCTATAATTGATATTGTTTTCTGTATGTTATAATTTGAGATTTACAACTGATATAACAATATTTATGCAGATTTTAGCAGATTCTATGGGACTTGGAAAGACCATCATGACAATATCACTTCTTCTCGCTCATACCGAAAGAGGTGGATCATTAGATAGAGACGCCTCAAGTCAGGCATTTGAAAGTAATGAAATGGGAAATGGGTCAGATCAATCTTCATTATCTTCGAAGAAAGTAGCTAAATTTTCTGGTTTTGATAAGCTTAAAAAGCAGAAGCAAACTCTCATTGGTGGGGGGAATCTAATCATATGTCCTATGACTCTTATAGGCCAATGGAAGGTACAATCTTGTATTCTTAAATGTTTTTTGAATTGAAAAATATTTTTGGCGGATAGCGATAAAGTTTAATTCTTGTAAATATTGCTGATAGTCAGAGATTGAATCTCATGCGGAGCCAGGAGCGTTGTCTATTTACGTTCACTATGGGCAAAGTCGACCAAAAGATGCCAAAATATTAGCTCAGAGTGATGTCGTATTAACCACATATGGCGTTGTAGCCTCAGAATTTTCGTCCGAGGTAACTGTGGAGTTTCAGTTTACTTTATTTCCTGCTAATGACTAAACTGGGGCAGTGATGCAGTTTTGCAAAGATTTGAATGTGTATACATTTGTTCTAGAATGCTGAAGAGCGTGGTGGACTTTATTCTGTGAGATGGTTTAGAGTGGTGCTTGATGAGGCACATACCATTAAATCTTCTAAAAGCCAGATTTCCATGGCTGCGGCTACCCTTGTTGCTGATCGTCGATGGTGTCTTACTGGTACCCCTATCCAAGTATGGCCATCATTTCTTCTACATTTTCTAGAAAACTTAATATTAGGTTTTAGTATAGTCCTTGATACCTCTTCTTAGATAGCTATTTTTCATACCTATGGCAGGCTATGATAATGTAACTCATTATATGTTCCAGATTTTCTGACATGTTATTTGTGTTACAGAACAATTTGGAGGACATTTACAGTCTTCTTCGGTTCTTAAGGATTGAACCTTGGGGAAGCTGGGCGTGGTATGTTTTAGCTTCCTTCATTGTAATATGCATGTAATTTGTGTTACATTATTGTAGTACATATATCAGCAGCTTTTATGCAACTAGCTGTAGATGGGTTAAAAGTCGTCCCATGTGCATTTTTTAAGGCATAAACCTCATAAGTCACTTTAATAGCAAAATGACGGGTTCATACTTGACACACTAACTGTTAATAACAAACAAAATGACGACAAAAGAGTTTTACTCGTACAAAAAATGACCCATTTTTGTGACATGTAACCCAACTTGTGAGATATGATACCTCTAGTCCTTATATTGCTTCCTTATCTAAACAGGTGGAACAAGCTAATCCAGAAACCTTTTGAGGATGGTGATGAAAGGGGTTTAAGTTTGGTCCAGAACATTTTAAAACCAATAATGCTAAGAAGAACTAAGTTCAGCACTGACAGAGATGGCAGGTTAGGAATCCTATTCATGAATCCTTTTCAGTTATTATTTATGTAGCATTCTTTTGACCGACATATTTATGGTGGCAGGCCTATATTAGTTCTCCCACCTGCTGAGATGAAGGTGATATACTGTGAACAAACAGAAGCTGAAAAAGATTTTTATGATGCTCTCTTTAAGAGATCCAAGGTACTTGTCTTTATTGGTCTATATCGTAGCCTTGTTCGTTTTCTAATGGATCATTTGTATGCTTGCCTCTAATTTTAGGTAAAATTTGATCAATTTGTTGAACAAGGGCGGGTTCTACATAATTATGCATCTATTTTAGAGTTACTCTTGCGTCTTCGTCAATGCTGTGATCACCCTTTTCTTGTTATGAGGTAAGAAACATTTTATACTTATAGGGGAAAACTGCTACTTAATTTGATTTAAATATCATTAAATGAAGATACTTAGATGTACGTAGTAGTAATTTTATGTTTCATTTCAATTGAAAAAAGAACACGCAAGTTGCAAGATCACAAACGATGTCATCTTAAGTGGATTGTAGTCAGCAATTGAAAGATATCATGTTACCAGTCACCATAATTGGAGAATAAATAATATGATAGACTAGTTGAAAATGGAAGCATAGTATGTTTACCATATCCTGCAATTTTCACTACTTATTAAATCTGTTATATGTACAAACTATACTTTTGTGTTTTCATCAACTTATAATTTCTGATGGGCAATGGTTTTGACTTTTGACAGTCGAGGTGATACTCAAGAGTATTCAGATTTAGGCAAGCTGGCAAAACGCTTTCTCAAGGGTGGTAAGGGAGCCATAGAAGAAGGCAAAGAAATTCCTTCTAAAGCCTATATACAAGAGGTTGTACAAGAGTTGCAGAAAGGGGAACAAGGTGAGTGTCCTATTTGTCTTGAAGCTTTTGAAGATGCAGTTTTGACACCATGTGCTCACCGCTTATGTCGGGAATGCCTTCTATCAAGTTGGAGGACTCACATGTCGGGTCTCTGTCCTGTTTGTAGGTATCTTCTTTTACCATAAAGTTCACTTTCTTCTCTGTGTAGACAGATAAGTTTATATTTTTATACAGGCGGAAACTGGGCGGGTTGGGTAACGGGTCATGGTGGAAAATTTGGTACATGTCAAAATGGGAGCCTTTGGGTCGACTTGAAACACTTTAGGTCTCATTAGGTTTGGATTAGGTTGCTTGTTCTTTGTTTTGGGTTTTTGTGTATATCTAAGAGAACACTATCTTCATTGGGCAGAAAGGAAGTGAGCAAGCAGGAGCTTATTACAGCACCAACCGACAGTCGGTTTCGAGTTGATGTTGACAAAAACTGGGTGGAATCATCAAAAGTGTCTGCACTGTTGCGTGAGCTAGAAAGTTTTCGCTCATCAGGCGCCAAAAGCATCGTCTTTAGTCAGTGGACTGCTTTCTTAGACCTTTTACAGATTCCTCTTTCTAGGTAACCTCTGTATAAATAGGGGGTTCATATATGCTGTTAGTCAATGAACAGTTTATTTTCAAATTCTAGCCTCGTTTATATCTTACATTTATATAAACGGTGGTCACTAATCACTATCTCAGACATTGATTTTTGGAGTCTAATGATTTTAAAACTTGTGTCCAGGAATAACATTTCATTTCTTCGTCTGGATGGGACTCTAAACCAACAACAGCGTGAAAAAGTCATAAAGCAGTTCTCGGAAGATAGCGACATTCTGGTGCGTTTCTTATCTTGTTTGGTATATTAGAAAGTATAGTTTTATGTCATAAATTATGCATTTCAATGGTATTGTAAAATACAGGTATTGTTGATGTCATTGAAGGCTGGAGGGGTTGGAATCAACCTGACAGCCGCATCTAATGCATTTGTAATGGTATGCACTTTGGTTATCAACATATGCAGTATGTATAGATATTATTGTACCGACATGATTTTAGATAAACATTCTGGCTGTGTTTCTGTTTTTAATTGTTCTTTACTTTTTGTACCTTAGGATCCTTGGTGGAATCCTGCTGTTGAGGAACAAGCTGTGATGCGCATCCACAGGATTGGACAAACGAAGAGCGTTTCTATCAATCGTTTTATTGTGAAGGTATACCTTCTTTCATTTATTTTATGCTTGTGTATCAACATAAAATCTGATTAAGTTTTACTTAAAAATTTAGATTAGATATTGATTTGTTAAAATTATGTTAGGGTACGGTTGAGCAAAGAATGGAGGCAGTACAAGCACGTAAACAACGGATGATTTCTGGCGCTTTAACAGACCAGGAGGTCCGAACTGCACGCATTGAGGAGCTTAAGATGCTTTTCACTTGATCTCACCCAAAAGAGTCCACTCTGTTTCACATTTTATGGCCCGTTTTGAGACCATTTTATCAGAAGGGTCCAAACAGTCGGCTCATTTTGATCTCAGATACGAGCAATGGTCATCTTTTGTTGAACCCGGAGGCTAGCAAGTGTAGAAACCATAAATGCCCACTCAGTTGCAAGTATTTTTATGACCCATGTTGTGTTATGATACATTTTTCATAGTTACCTGTAATTTTTGTTGTAGAGTAGAAAAAAAATTTGTTTCCAAATGCAATATGATTCGTTTGGGATTTGATGTTCTATGTTTACTGTATCTTGACAAACTCATATTGCAAGGAAAGGTTCTGTATATTTAAAGCGAAACTAGTACAATTTGATCATTTATGTGTACCAAAAATTAAGCACTTGATATATGTCTTCTTTTAATACGAACGATCATTATTACCGGTCAAGTTAAATTTCATTATTAAAAATCTCTAAAACTTCAGTTTGTTCTTGTTGAGGGTCATGTCAATCTCTTATTAAAATGAAAAGATCGTCCTTGGGGTTTACCCACAGTTGCAACTTTCGTCCTTTAACTCTCAAAAAGCACACCAATTGTCCATGTGGTTGTTCATTTTGAGTTGACCGGTCCTTTGACCGGACAACTGTTAGTTTTGGGCGTTATCTCTGGTCACGTAAGCGCCAAGTGAGGGCAAATCCATCCTTTTACGTTGCTAAAACCACGGGGACGATCGTTGTTACAACTTCATATTTGTTATCATTTCTCGCCCTTAAGTTTCCCCCCACCCTCGAAGATCCTTCACCATTAAAACCCCTCCACCACCACCGAGGCCCTTCATCACCACCAAACTAACAAGAAATTCACATTGTTGCAACCACCATATAAACAAGAAAATGAGTTCACCACCAAATCATCAACGGGAACAATCCCTTGATATAGACGACTCCGATTTCCGACCAACCACAGTTCTCCGTCCCTGCAACAACCACCAAATACACCTTGAGACAACCACCACCACCCAAACCCTATTTTCACCTTAAAACCCTAATGTTGATCATTTTGCTAAAAAACCTGTTAGGATAATACCATGTCTACGGGTATTGTTCAAGCGGCGAAGCTCCGTAAAATAGCAGATACTCAGGAAGGTGGGGTGGAGTGTGTAATCTTGACACATGAGTATATTTAGGAAAATTGTTGAGGATGTGGGTGAGGATTAGGATTTTACGCGTGAGCCGTAGGTTAGCGCGGTTGAGTTTGTGAATGCTGATGGGGGGATCGTGACTAGGTGTTTTGCCGATATCAAGAAATTTTGCAAGAAAGGGAAACTTGATAAGGTTGTTGCGATAATCAAGTCTTGTACTCCGAATGCGCTAGGTGATCTCACAGTAACACTGAAAGACCTTTCAGGTTCAATTTCAAGTACTATTCATCACAAAGTGCTTACAGGAGAGGTTTGGAAAGGCGATAACCGTCAGAGCTGTTTTGATACTTTATAATGTTTATGTGTTTTCTCCTAAACAATCAGGCCATTATCTTAACATTACAACGAGAAATGTGGTTAAGATTTTCCACAAGGATACACTTACTGGAAATGGCAATGGTGTAGGTGGTAGTGGAAGTGATGGAAATCTTATTGAAGAACAAGAAGGATTAACACAACCATTAGAAGATGGACCTCTTACCGAAGAACATGAACATCAACTGAGATTAGGCCAATAAGCATTAACACAAACTTTAGAAAAAGAAGCAAAGGTTCAACAAGAGTAGGACTGTAGGAGGACAAAATTAGGAAAAGAACGAGAGGAAAAAGAGAGATTTTTGTTGGAATTTGGCTTGGAATCTGATTAATTTGTAACTTAACTTTTAAGATTATATTAGGATTCTAAATTGCTTATTTCATGGTTGTTGTTGGATTTTGTTGAATCTTTTAATGTTTATGTTGGTTATACGAGGAAAATAAATTGCTTATTTCATGGTTGTTGGATTTTGGTTATATAAAGTAAACACAAATGACCTTGTTAAGATTGTTTGACTTGTGAAAGTCAAACTGGTATGTTTTTTGGACATTAATTAGTTCGTCATGAACCATCTTCCAGAAACCCCCTTCAATCAAGTTATAAGTGATCTTTGTTTAGGCAGTTTGCTTGTTTGGTTAGACAGTTCCAAACACCCGATAAACTGCAAAGGGGGTGTTTGGGCAGTTTAGACTATATTTGACTTATGAAAGTCAAACATACCATAAACTGGTTACACAAACTGGTTAGGTAGTTCCAAATACCCCCTAAACTGCAAATGGATATGAAAATGCAGTAACCTTGTGCAAACTGTGTTTAGGCAGTTTATAGTAGGTTAAAAACATGTTTGGTCAATATTGGTTGCGTTTATGCATTGTGCCATAAGGTTATTTTGACTTTTAGGAGTCAAATTATACAATATCTAGTAACCTTGGACATGTTTGGTCAGTATAGGTTGTGTTTATGCATTATGGCATAAGGTAATTTTGCATATGCAATAACCTTGTGCACAAGCCTTATGTAGTAACAAAGTTTGTGCACAAACCTAAACTGAAAATGGAAATGCCTATGCAATAGCCTTGTGCACAAACCTTATGCAGTAATAAAGCTTCAAGTGATCAAGATACAAGCCTATCTGTTATACACAAACCAAAATACATATTTAATTACTTAATAGAGTTAAGAGCAAGGTTGCAAAAATCGCTAGGCGGTAACTGGGCGGTCGGGTACCGCCTAGCGATTAATCGGCTAGGCGGGGATTAGTTCGGATTAATCGGATTGAATTTTTTATATATAAATTATAAAATCTTGAAACTATATGCCCAATTCGGCCGATCTAGCCGATTTTTTTAACGATTTGGCTGATTTATGCCTGATTTGGCCAATTTCTATCCGTAACCGAGTTGGTCGATTTATCCAAGTTTTGTCCGATTTGACCGATTTATGCCCAATTTGACTGATTTTTATCTGATTAATCGGCATGTTAACCAATTTTTTTACCAAACCGATTAATAAGGCCTATTAGTGAAAATCGAGACGGTTAATCCTCACCTAGCGTCTTAATGTAATGGTCACAATATGTCGAGTTTAATCCTTGCCTTTTCTTCTAGGTAAACAGATGTGAACAAAAAAAAAAAAAAAAAAAGGTCATTGCAATTGTTATATATTACTATAATCTTAGACTATTTATTTAGGAGGTGGTTGCACATATAAAATGTGAGATTTTCTATGAAGAAATTATGTAAAGTTTTTGTAAGAGCACCGGATGTAATGGCTCAAGCCATAACCCTTTTTGGGAGTTACGTCATGCCACCTCAAAAATATCGAGCGATTCAATCATAAAAAAATATACCGTTGAAAAGATCTTGAAATTGCGAGCAAAATGAGCCAAATAGTGCAAGCTTTTGACTTACGTATGATTTTATAAAAAAAAATATAGTTTAACATATGTTTTTTGTGAAAAAATGACCTTCAAAACACACCTTTACATATCTAATAACTTTAAAAACTACCCTAAAGTTTGTTTAAAAATAATTTTAATAAAAAAATTATGATAATTATCTTGTACTTTTAGATATTTACGGGTTTTTTTATAACAAATTTTATTTATCAAGTGTCTAATAAGTATTTAGCGATTTTCTTATAAAAAAATATACCGATGAAAATGTAACGACTCGAAATTTGATCTATATAAATGTGTTCATAGATTCTTATTTAACTTTTATTAATATTTATAAGAATAAAACAAGAACAAAGAATTATTTACAAAATGAGGTTGAATAATTGATTGCCTACGTTGAAGATCAAAAACATGAGAACCAAAATATAACATTTAAATATGATAACGGATTCTTAATAATTTAGTTAAGGAACACGTGGGAGATTAAAGTCTTAAATTTATTTGTCTTTTTTATAAATGGTTGAGTAAAAGAGTAAAGGGGAGGCCCATTAGCCAAATTGCATGACATACGAGCTTTAGCTCTATTCACCATTTAAGTATATAGACCATTTAAGTAGTTGGACAGGTTGGGGTATTAGCATCGAATTCATCATCTTTACTCCCAACAGTAGATGAAGTTGCAACGTTCTTCACAACCTTCTTCCGATAATTCTTCTTAGGCTTACCTGTTGCATCAAGATTCAAAACTTCCTGACAGAGTTTTTCATGATCTCTCATTCTGTTTGGCTTGTCAAATTTGAAGTCGTCCTTGCAGAACCTACATATTTTTTCTTCGGCATACAGCGCCGGCCCCTGCAGAAACGGATTTGCCATGTGTGATAATATTTATTTTTGGATCTTGAAAGTGCAAGGAGTACCATCTCACTATTTATAGTACAGGACTAGAGGACCCCAAATACATTTCAAATTTTGAACGCGCGCCTAAACCATTTACCACATATCGAACGACTGAGATTATATATTAGCCAATTCGTGTGATACATTTTTAACCAATAAGAAACGCGCCTAAACCATTGAACGGCTGAGATTAGATATTAGCCAATCCGCGTGATACCGTTTTAACCAATAAGAAACGCGTCTAAATCATAACACATATCTCAACCTAAATGAACGGTTGAGATTAGATGTTAGCCAATCCGCGTGATACCGTTTTAACCAATAAGAAAAAAGAGTCTTTTGTTATTATAAAAAAAGAAAAAAAATGAAAAAATAATCTTTTGAAGATCGATGGTGGTGTTAGTGGTGTTTTACTATGACTAATGAGACTAACACACAACTCTTTTTGAAGTATACATTTAGTTTTTTAAGGTGTTATGCGTGGTCAAGAAACAAATAAATTTTTCTATTTTAACTCTTTATGTTATTGAAGGAGATTAGGCATGTCTATCTCTTTGTCTCAAGTGTATAGTTTCATGTTGTTTAATAAAATATATTCAGATTGACAAACAACTTTATGTCTAAACTCCTTATGTTATTCCTCATAATAAATAATAATTTCTTCTTGTCAGATTGACAAACAACTTTATGTCTAAACTCTAACGTGTCTTATCCGCGGAGATGCGGATTTACTCTTTACATAGTTTTTGACGGTGCCAAGCTACCTGTCAAGGAGGCGATTTTTTTTTTGATAATAAAGTTCTTCGCTTTAACTACATACACATGACTCACAACCAGACTTTTAAGGTTTTGTTGGTTCTACCCAATAAAGCTTTTTTCCTTTCACTACATACATATGTGTCAGATTTTGTTATTAAACTTTTTTGCTTTGAGTACACGTGAGGAGCAGCCAATTGAATTCCTGTTTTTGAATTCAAATGAAAGGGAAAAGCTTTTATATCAAATTCATTCTTTATATTGAGTTTATATCGCCTTCTAAGAGTAAGTTCCTAAATATACCATATTCATTCTTTGATGGTTTACGCAGGCAACAAATCAAGGATCTCGCAGATGTAAGGATACCTTAAAAAGAAAAGAGCTAAGAGTGACCCATCAAATCATCTTTTCTTTGATACATGTAATGACTCTGAGTAAGTAATGGGCTGGTTGCTATGTTTAATCTGCTGAGTGGTTGTGCCATAGGCTCATAGCTGTTTTCTTGTTTTGTATTTAGAAGTATCAAGGCTTTCTAATCATAAAAAGTTGAAAACTCAGTTCTGTAAACTTCAGTTAAAGGATTTTTGTAGCTCCATTTCTAGTGTCAAAGATTTGATTATGTAGTTTTTATATGCTTATAGATGCCTTCTTTCATTTTGTAGACTGTTTCAAAGGTTGTAATCTCGATATATCCTTATCTCCATGGTTTCCAGGATCGATATGATCAAACAAACTTTCATGTCATCATCATACATAATCAATAAAAAACGAAACAAGATAGATTTGGGGTGAACCCTTATAATCTGATATTAAATCGAATGGGTTTCCTTTGATTACAGACTCCTAGATCTATATATACATAATGAATCGCTGCTTCATGTCTGTTACAATGATTCACCAAAAAGTAAACGACACAATTGTTTCTAAATGTTATAACCCTAACAAACTATATAACCGTTTATACCCATTATGACCAAGCCCAATACTGTGGGTTTACAAACTTTACATAATACATACATATACTATTCTAACTTGACAAATAAACACTAATCTTCTAACTTTAACTATTGTTTTGTCATTATAATTCGAACATATTCCCCCTAATGACAAAACAGATAGTTCCTTGATGCCTTCTTGTTCATACTCTCTTCAGATC
The DNA here is from genome assembly GCA_030686995.1 of Artemisia argyi. Classification (NCBI taxonomy): domain Eukaryota; kingdom Viridiplantae; phylum Streptophyta; class Magnoliopsida; order Asterales; family Asteraceae; genus Artemisia; species Artemisia argyi. Next base: position 19,846 of record JARVZY010005914.1, read on the forward strand.
TTTGAATTCTCCATGACTTTTGGTTTTTTGTCATCCTTCTTGCTTTCTTACTTGCTTACTTGTGATCGTATGATCGGTTCTTACTTGCTTTGAAACACAATGGTTTCTCTTACTTGCTTTGACACAAAAAACGCAGCCATGGTTCTTTCTTTTTCTTTCTTCATACTCTTGAAACTGATATCTTCATACTTTAAACTTTGAAACCTTTTAAACTTTATACATTTCTTATCTTAAACCTAATAAGAAAACTCTTGACACTTGTTTTGCAATTCGACATCCATGTTCTTGAAACTTTCCTTTTGCAATTCGACATCTCTTTCCTCCTTTCTTTCTGTTCTTCTTTCTTGAATCTGTTTTTTTTTATTGCTTCTTCAAACTTGAACATGAATTGTTATGTTGCTTGATCCCTTCGCTCTGATACCACTGTTTCACAGGTTGTAATCTCGATATATCTTTATCTCTATGGTTTCCAAGATCGATATGATCAAACAAAATTTCATGCCATCATCATAAAGAATCAATAAAAAACAAAACAAGATAGATTTGGGGTGAACCCTTATAATATGATATTAAATCGAATGGGTTGCCTTTGATTACAGACTCCTAGACCTATATATACATAATGAATCGCTGCCTCATGTTTGTTACAACGATTCACCAAAAAGTAAACGACACAACTGTTTCTAAACGTTATAACCCTAACAAACTATATAACCGTTTATACCCATTATGACCCAACCCAATACTGTGGGTTTACAAACTTTACATAATACATACATATACTATTCTAACTTGACAAATAAACACTAATCTTCTAACTTTAACTATTGTTTTGTCATTATAATTCCAACATAGACTATATTAATTGTTGTTTTATGTTCGGTTTCTATAAGATTTCAAGCTGTTCTCTTTATTTGTTTCATGATACTTTGTGCGTCATATCTTCATTTTTTACGCTACTTTATGTTTGCAAATTTTGGAACGTCGATTGTGTAGATTCTATAGTATTATTTTTATTATAACCTTTACATATTTGATGAAAGCGTATGGTTTACTGCACGTATGTAGTGTGTTTGGGTTGTCGGCGGATGAAACAAACCAAATCCAGAAATCAATGTGAAATGAGGATAAGAGTTTCAAATGCAATAAACGAATCAGGAAACTATACCAAAGAAACAAGTTTCAAAAAGGATTTATTATTGATTGATGAAAGTTTACAATGAGTGATAAGAGAGATTCAAGAAGAGTTTACAAAATTCAGAATGATTTGTTACAAGTGAATGATTCAGTTATAAAAGGATTGGATTTGGAAAGTTTAACAAACTTTCCCTCCAATATGAGTTGACTTCTTAGTTTGACTTTGAGTTTGACTTTTTAGTTTGACTTCTTGATTTCAGCTTATGACAATCCATTCCCCTTAAGAAGATTCTTGACCTCAAGAATTGGGGTTAGATATGAACCTTAATAAGCAGCTCCAACATCCCTTATCAACAACTCATTGCATCAATATTTGTTATCAGCTTCTCACATGTTTCTTCCACATTTTTGATAAAAGTTGTCTTCCAAAAGTGTGACTAACTGATCTACTCACAAGCAACTCTTAACAAGTATTTCTTACAGGTTCCATTCATTGAACAATCTTCCAAACACCCCAGAAACAACAACAAATATAGCCAAACAGCCTTCTCTGGCCAAGCATTCCAAAAATCTAACTGCTTTTCTCCCCAACACAATATCCACTCAGGATCACTACCTTCATCACCATTACTATCAGAATCCCAGAACAATGCATGATATATCAGCATATCAGTACTTGAAATACACAAACAATCCTTCTTACCCAAACGGTCTCCCATGAAACTCTTCCCTTCATTCAATAGATTTTTGGAATCTCTGTCATTCTAATAACCAACACCTCTCAAACCCACATCCTTACCCAAATTTTTATTAGACAATTTATCACCATTACTGATTTGCTTATGCTCACTAAGAACTCTATCAAACACCCTCATATTAGCTAGTGGTTTTTTACCAAACTTAGCACCGATTTCCATCAGCCCCTTACCATTAAACTCTTTGATAACATCAGCTAGGTTGTCATGAGAAGCAAACTTCAATATAGAATTATAACCCATTCGAGTATTCTCAGTAGCAATCTCCTTCCCAAAACACTTGATCACATTATCCGTGACTTCTGTCTCCTTCTGTCCAGAATCTAAAACAGATACCTCTGTAGACTTCACCACAACATAGTAACTTGCTCTTTTCTTTTTTCTATTTGGCCATTTCCAAATGTCAAATTCCCACTTTCCATGTCTAAATTTGCATTTTATACCCACTATTTTCTTCCTCTTGGGCCACTTCCATATGTCAAACTCCAACTTCTCATACTCCAAGTTGTAATTACTTTTCTCACAAAGATCAGAGACTTGTTTTCTTCTTGGATCAAATACTTCAGCATTTGGTTCCCTCAATACCGAAGTAGCAACACCAAAATCATATACTCGTTTTCCCCCTGGGTCAAACAACTCTCTAATCACGACCCTTGAGTTGAACAACTGAGGTATTGCACCAGGCACCCTGACTAAGTCTTTATCAGAGTTGCTCAGATGAATTCTTCAAACACTCTGATTGTATCTCTACCATAATCAGTTAGATGGACAATTTTCTTAGGCATTATGACTGTATCTTTATCAGACAACTGAGAAATTTCCTCAGGCACTCTCACTCGTATTAATCCTCCTTCACATTGTCTCAAATTACCGATACCAACTCGATCAAAACCAGGTGAAATCAGTTCATTAATTTCCTCAACTCCTTCCATAATACTTCCAGCTGTCACATTAACCACCAAGCCATTTCCCTTGTTAACTGATTCCAACCCTCCTCCAGTTCTAATGTCACCAGTTATGTTTCTCTCTAAATTTATTTCTACATCAAAGTCTCTCTGATTAAGACCTGATGTTAACATTTGATTAAGAACCTTTGTGACCTCTTCCTTACAAATTTCAGTCACACCACTCCCCATGGGTTCACAATCTTCTTGTTCATTTTCATCTCCTTCTTTACTAACTTCAGAATCTGTAGTTTCAACTGGTTCAGGACTCTTAAGTAGCTCATCTATGCTCGTAACCACATCAGGTGTTACTTTAACTTGTATCTCTAAGTCAACATCTAAATTCGCTTCCATTTCATTTCCCTTGCCATTTTCTTCACAAAGTTCATCAAGAACAACCAACTCCATATCATCATCGCAACACATCCCACGAGTACCCATCAAACCAATGGTTACTTCAATCACTTCATTTGCATTACTTGATTTCCTAACCTCATCACCTTCTATATCATTCCCAATATCTTCCCTTTGTTCATTTTTCCCCGAATCATTATCAACAACACTAATACTGAAACCACTATTATCTTTTTCAACCTCTTTTGAATGATTATTTTTCAAGACATACTCTTGCAACGTAGCCCAACCATATGCTTCATGAAGTGTTTTGGGGTTGCAAGGTCTAACCACTTTTTCAATTTCTGGTTGTAACCCGAAAATAAAGAGATCAGTAAGATACCATTCATTCAACCCTTTATTGCTAAACAAGGAATTAAACGCATTGTAATACTTGACCACTGTACATTATTTTCTGAAAAGTTTATTCACAGACATTTCATCAAACACTTCATGATCATCATAACAAGTGTTTTGTCTTGTCAAATGTTCTAATTGAAAGTTGATCGCTTCTATCATAGTTGTCAACATCTTGATTGAGACCAAAACTAACTGTATCAAGATCCAACCAACTGTAACAAACTTGAATGGTGGCGAAAATGGTAGTTTATGATGATGAAAATGGTGGTTTATGGTGGGTTATGATGGAAAATCAAGAACAGCCAGGATGGACTGCTCTGATACCAAATGAAACAAACCAAATCCAGAAATCAATGTGAAATGAGGATAAGAGTTTCAAATGCAATAAACCAATCAGGAAACTATACCAAAGAAACAAGTTTCAAAAATTATTTATTATTGATTGATGAAAGTTTACAATGAGTGATAAGAGAGATTCAAGAAGAGTTTACAAAATTCAGAATGATTTGTTACAAGTGAATGATTCAGTTATAAAAGGATTGGATTTGGAAAGTTTAACAAACTTTCCCTCCAATATGAGTTGACTTCTTAGTTTGACTTTGAGTTTGACTTCTTGATTTCAGCTTATGACAGCGGATCAGGATGCTACGGGTCAGATGCTCTCTCCCTGCTTGTTTGATTGAGTCGAGTAGGTATGGTTTTCATTGTGTTTTTTAGGTAGTCGTTCAGAGGTTTGGGGTGTATATCCTGAAAGTTGGCTATGAACTGATGCTTATTTACATATGCAGTTCAGAGGTTTTGTGGCTTTCTTTATTGGTTCAAGTCTAAGGTTTCTACAAATTTACTGTGTTTTGTATCTTTTGTTAAAGGTAGTCCTTGTTCGAGCTTTCATAAAGTTGATCACAACCTTTTCATTTTATCATACAGTAATTTATTACACCGTTCAGTTTCTGTTTTCAAACTTTGGGCAAAATTTAAGATGACTTTTATAGGAAAAGAACGAATAATTCAAAATCGCAGGTAATAGTGAGTATTTGCAGATATCCATATAGATATATTCCATTACGGGGGGAATGAAACGACCAATTTAGTCAGTGAATTGGGGCTTCACGAATGATGGATATCTTACTCCAATCCAAATCGACCCATTTATAATTAAATGGGTCGAAGGTGACACCACTTGAATCCACACTATGAAACAAAGATGTAAAGTTTCACACAATTTTACTTACATTATGAGCTTCGTCGAGATGCTCCATTGCTTGATCAAATTCTTATAACCCATAGTATCTTAAATAATCACTGCCTATGCATATGAACCAAAATTATGTTAGTTGAGCAATACTAAATGGCCCACCCATTAAAAAAATAATAATAATAAAAAATAAAAAATAAAAAAAGAAGAAGAAGAAGTTAGATCCGCATAAAAGGGTAAAAGCTATAAAATACCATCGTACTTTAAAAAATGTACCAAGTTGAACCATGTACTTTTTTTATTGCTTACTTGACCAACGAACTTTCAAATTTTTATTCGACTTGAACCACATCTTATTTATTAAAAAAAATAAAAAGAAATTACACGTGGATAATTAGAAAAGATATGATTCAAGTCGAATAAAATTTTGAAAGTTCGTTGGTCAAGTAAGCAATAAAAAAGTACATGGTTTAACTTGGTACATTTTTGAAAGTACAATGATATTTTATAGCTTTTACCCCGCATAAAAAGATATGAACAATATTATGATAGGAATATTTTTAGAGAAAAATAGACTTAGATTTTTATGTCAAATTTGAATTACGTAAAGGACCATGTTTGATACTTCATTCCCAAATATTTCCCTTCAAAAAGAGTAAATTGATCTTATGGCATGAATATGAGATCAAATCAGCGTCTACACTTATTGAAGCTATTACCATTGCCGCAGAGGCGCAGCTTCTAAGGGGCCGGGGGGGGGGGGGGGGGGGGGGGGGGCGGCCTACCCCCCGAAATTTTTTTTGCGATGTAGGGGTATATAGTTTTCGTGTAGAAAAATTTCGGTATTTTCGGTTTCGCCCCCCCAATTTAATTCGGTTTCGACCCCCCATAGTGTTAGGAAAAAAAAATTTTAGATCCCGACCCCCCTCGAAATTTCCAAGCTTCGCCACTGCATTGCCGGGTCTAAATCTCTCATCATGACGGCGTTGATCGACATTCTTGTTATGTTAAACTTTGGCGTTTCTGTACTAAAGGATCTGAGTTTGGGCGTTTGCTATGAACTTCATGACTTTGTCATATGAGCTTTCTTGATGATTGTTGGAAAAAAAAAAAAAAAAAAAAAAAAAAAAAAGCTCTTTGTTGCTTAAGTTAGATGGAAATTATATTGGGACCTCTTTTTATGACATTCAAGGTGTTTTTTGAATCAATTTGCAATCTTGATATGAACCTGACTACCTGTAGAGTTTTTGGTTGCTAGTTTTTGTAATTTTGTTGACAAGCATGCTTTTCATTTTGATTTTGATTTGCGTGATAAGCAAGTTGTCGTTTGTATAAAAACTGATTGTGAGCTGCTTATTTATGGATCCATTTTTGGAGTCAAAGATTGGTTATGCTGTTTTTGTATACTCCTGGATTTCATTTACAAGTATTAAATTCCAGACTCGTTTTTATGGTTAGATCAGATGTATGCTCTGTTTCTACAAGAGTCTGAAGTCGCTTGTCGAGTCAAAGTCATATGCTGTTTTGACAGTTTTGGAGTATCTGTTTTTGCAGTTTAAGTTTAGGTTCTACACATGGTTTGATTCAAAAAAGCTTATGATTGTACCTTAGAGATTGTAACACAATGCGAAATACCTTCTTATTTATTATTATTATTATTATTTATTTTTTGGTTGTGTGTACAGAATCCAAATTTCAAACAGTAAAACAATGTTTATGCAAAATAAAACAACGCAAACTATCAAAATATTGTCATTGCATATAAAATAATTCGTATTCGTGAGATAGAGTATTGTTGTTGTAGTTTTAAGAATCGGTTTTACTTTTGCGCAGAAAAAGACATGATGGTTTCGTCCCTGCTTAGTCTGCGTTGAGGGCTTGAACTCTAAAATGTGTTTAGTTGGAATGTTTATTCCAATTTTTCTTTAATGGAATTTTATTCACCGAACACAAATATACAGCATGGCCATAGGTTTGAGTCAAACATGCTTCTTATTAAGAAATCTAAGATACTTATATTTTGGATGTAAGAAAGTTACTAAAATGTTATGAGTCTTAAGTTTAATTCTTGTTAGGTGCAAACAAGTCTGAATTGGTCACTTCAATCTCCTGAAAAGAAGAACTTTACACGATTTGAATTTGTGTGACGATGGTTTCAAAACATGTGGATTGGTTGGCCAAGAAGTTGGAGGCTATAATTACCAAAGAAAAATCAATATTATGATTGATAAGTTGGATCATGTAGAGTTGATGATGTCTTAATGTAATGGTCACAATATGTCGGCACAATTTGTGGCATTGCCTACTCTTACCAACACAAACTAAGTCATAAAAGATCACTTCTTTCTTTTCTTATTTCGGAATGAATCACCCTTGTTGAACCCTTTAAAATCATTAGTCGTTTCAGCTGTGTTCTGTTTGTTCATACCTTTCTTTCCTCCAAACCCATACTTTTTATCCCTATATTCTCGACTCTTCCTCTTACCAGCCCCTCCTTTTCGGTCTTTCCCAGCACTTGGCTTTGCCTTACCACCTGACCTATCCCATGGAGATACTCCAGGCCGTTTATTCTTCTTGGCTTTATCGGACTCTTTTCCACTTTCAAACGACAAACCCATATCACTATCTTTGTCACCTCCTGGAAACCCATTTTGCTGACGTTGTTTCCTCCATTTCTTAACCGATTCAATCTCATCTTTTTTCTGTTTAACCCGTTCTTTCTGTTTCTGAGCTTGTACTTCTTTAGCCTTCTTTTTATTGTCTCTAGCCTTTCTTCTCTCCTCAGCCTCCTCGATTCTTCTCTTTTCAGATAAAAGTCGACCCTTGATTTTCCCCATGTGAGTGTCCGTTTTCACCATTTCAGCATAATAATCAGTGGGGCGAAGAAAAGGGATACCCATTGTCTGGGATTTAGCAAAAACTTCACGTGTGCCTTCTAATCCTTGAGTGTAGAAAGCAAGCTCACGTGCTAAATCATCATTAACGTCAACTTCTCCTTCTTGTTCAATATCAAGTGAAAGTTTATGGATCCATTCTACATCCTCCGGCCAACTGATATCACCAAGTTTATCAAGTAGACCTTCTTTGTTGTATATCGCCGTCTTTGAAGGTTCGGCTAATTTCACATCTTCGTCTCCTTCTGATTCCGACTCTGACTCAGGTTCTGTTTCTGTTTCTGGCTCAGATTCAGAAACGTCCATCTCAAGATCTTCTGGTAATGTCTCCTCCAACACTTTTGACGTGCGTTTCTTTGAAGCCATTTAGTAATCTGATAAAAATATATGCCAAAAAGAACAACTATTAAACAAATCATTTTATCACAAACAAGAATCATATTCAACAGGTAGCAATTGATTTATAGCCACAAATTTGAACTAACATACACAAATATT
>JARVZY010005915.1:0-28012 GCA_030686995.1 Artemisia argyi
AGTGTGATAAAGTTAGTTGAAACATATTTGTGCGTATCCAGCATATAAATTATATAAATTTACGACACTAAACTACCATACGAACCTAGACGTTGAAGATGGGCATTTGGTAAATTTTGCATCTGGAGATTTGTTTATTACCGCCTTTGCCGGTAGCATATGACATTTCTTGCGGTTCACTTTGCTTAGGGAAAAGAGCTGCTCATTATAGAGTACCAAATTCGTTAATGCCCAACCACAGGGAGTGCCAATAATACAATATGTAAAAAAAAAAAGGGAGAGAGAGAGAGAGACACACCTTTTCCCCATTGTCAATAAGGACTCCAGTTGAGAGATGCTTGTCAATCTCCTCTTTGGTTATAGTTAGCCCATCATATAGGAACCTCTTCATTATTTCGTGAAAGTCGTTTGGTGATTGTTGGTCCCGGATAATGCTTGACTCTGCAGTCATCAATTTATCCACACTCTCTTCATGATCTATCTGTAAAATCGAATGACCATATGCCAATGTAGAAAGTGAGTATGCCTGTTAAAAAGGGAGGGCTTCACCCGGTTTAAGTTACGTGCAAACAACCCTGAAGTGGTCACGCCAGCCTCCTAAAAAGGGAGGGCTTCACTTGGTTTGAGTTTGTGTGGCTATGGGTTCAAACCTCGTGGACTAGTCAGTCAAAAGGTCGGAAACCATGGTTACCCCAAAAAAAAGTGACTGCACGTTTCGTTTCATCTTTTATAATAGATGCAAGATAACTTTTTATAGATATAAATAACTAATCTGGAAGTATTATCCAGACATGAGCCTCCTTGAGTCAGAGGTTCACACGGAAACTTTTAATATATCGTTTTTGTAATGAACTTTGATTGGCATGCCTAACTCTATGCGTAACAAAGAGATTAAGACACATGATAAAAAAATCAAGTCAACATGAACTATCTACATACAATAGGAACGTAAGTACGTATGTTGTTTGGGCTTACGTTATTAATGGGTCGAAACTCGATGCCATCTATAAAGATGGGACCACTGCCACAAGGATGTCCACAAAAGCTCTTCAGCTGAAACTCAAAATCGTTAATTTGACTGTGACTCCTAAAGCGGCACAACTCAATCATCATCCACTCACCATCCCTCCGCTCTGCAATATATGAGTTTAACTTTCCACTCGCTGTTTTGTATTTTAAGTCCACATATGGTTTACTTGAAACCATTTTTGGATCACAAAATTTAAACACCAGATAAGCTCCATATATGATCCCCAAAGATAAAAACTGAGTTTTTAGTTTAATTGGGATTTTGAGATTTTGAGATTTTGATATCTTTGCGACTGTTCCAAACCTGTACATATTTTTAACATATTAGCTGGTAAATATATTTGATCACGACACTGTATATAAGGTGAGAACCGTGTAAAATTTCACAGAAATTGTAAAAATGATTTCCTGAAAAAATGTGAGAAAATTTAACAAATTGGAGGTTATATGGAAACAAAATCGCTTGAAATATTTTGATCAAAAAATGATAGAGGAGATGACCTAGAGTTCTCCAAAGCTTTCAACTTAGAAGACCAACAATTTTCATAAGAGAACATTGTTGCTGATATCATTTCTTTCACTTTTCCATCCTTGTTTAGTGATAACCACTGTAAGATTAAAATTTAAAGCAAAATTAGATGTACAGTTATGGATTATAAATATGTAAAAAACAACATTTTAAAGAGATTTAATCACCATTTTTCCGTTGTTAAGGCGGATTCCTGAAGAGTAAATGGGATAGAGATCCTTCTTTGTGATTTCCTCGGACTTCCGATGTTTTATCATCTTCATAATATTCTCATTATCTTTAGGCAGCGTTTGCTCAAATTCCCAGTCTACCTGTGTGTGTATTAAGAATAACATTTACATTAGTTCAGTGAACTTTCAAACTTTAGAAATATAACAGATAAGGTGAAATTCTATACAAGTATCTTTGGAAATATATAAAGCTACCCATACAAGACACAGGACTCTTACGATATATATGTGCATATATTATTAGTGCTCCTCCTTTTTCAATCAAAAATATATTTTTTACTTTTATATAACTTACATGAATGTTGTACGCTTTCTGTAGCTCCTGTATAACCAAAGCCATCGTTGGACGTTTTTCTTGATCTTTCTGCAAACACTCATAGGCAATTTCTGAAAGTATATCTATGGAATTTGCATCTGTTTGTTCCTTAATATCATCAAATATAAGTGCATGTTGTTTGTTCTCTTCAAAGCAGCGTGCAGCCATCCAAGTAAGGGACACAACTTTCTTATCTTTGAATCCATCTCCTTCATCTATAATTTGGTGAAGTGTGGGGTGAGAATACTTTTCGACCTTTTCAATTGCGAGTCTCCCTGATAATAATTCAAGCAAAACTACACCAAAAGAATAAACATCTGATGCTTTTGTCATGCCACTTGAAGAGTATTGTGGATCGAGATATCCTAATGTTCCATGGCTTTTAGATACGATAAAATCAGAGATAGTAGCTTTCCAGTCATGATTTAGTAAAATGTTGCTGCTCTTGATGTCACCATGGACTGTTTTTTGGTCTTCTTTAAAAGAGTGAATGTAATCTAGCCCTTTTGCAGCCCCAATAGATATTTCGAGCCGGATTCCCCATGTAAGAGTTGACTTATCTAGGTGCTTATCTAGACTTCCGTTGATTGCTTGATCCATAATAATGATCTTTTCATTCCCTTCTTCACAAAAGCCTCGAAGGGTGATGATGTTCTTATGGACATAACGAGAAAGCTTTACAACCTCTTTTAAGAATGCACCTTCTTCATAAGAACGCGCCCTATCAAGCCTCTTCACAGCTACTGGTATAGATTTCTTAGAAAATGAGAGTTCTCCTTTGTATATCTTGCCTGATGCTCCACTCCCAATAACACGTTCCTTGCTGAAGTGGTTTGTGGCAGACTTTATCTCCTCAAGCGAAAAAGGTTCAGACCCTATTGACTGAAATTATTAAGAAACAAAATACGTTAGAAAGCATTAAGTATTCTGATCTATGAACAATCCACGAGTAAAATAACGACATAATATTGAATATGTTAGGTGAAAGGTCACAGTTTTGGTGACACTATATTTGGAAAAAAAAAAAAAAAAAAAAAAAAAAAAAAAAAAAAACTAGTCAAACGCGCGGTCTGAATCTTTAGATACCAATTTTTCCTTATATGAAACACCTTGACATTTTTCTGACTCAGTTATAGACTTAGTAGTAACAGTATGGTGGTTTGGTCATGTAAAACACCAACGTACACTCCCACTAGCCAACCCACGACAAAAAGCCTGTAGTGGTTAACACTTTCATTACCCCATTTAAATACTAATATGACACACAGCACACTCATATACAAAAAAAACATTTTTTTTTTGTTTCCCCTTCATGCGTTGTTCACCCCCTCCGTAATAAGGTTGACGCGTGGTCACACCTGCTTCACGCATGAAGAGGGGTACCGCTACGGGTAATCTTATATCAGTGTCGTAAAAGTATTAATGACTTACATGAACTGTCAATGCTTTCTTTAATGACATTATTTTTGGTAGAAGGCCGTTTGAAGGAAACATATCATTTTTGTAATGTTTGTCTTGCATGCACCTATATTGTTTTGTTTTAATAATATAATTGTTATGTCCTTTTTTAAATGGCATTATTTTTCTGTAGAAGGCCGTTTGAAGAAAACATAACATCAAACATGAGAGACTTACAAACAGTCATAAAAGTATTAATGACTTACATGAACTGTCAATGCTTTCTTAAGCTCTTTCAGGACGTCAGCCATTGTGAGGCGATGAGTTTCATCACCATCAGTACTATGCAAGCAATCATGAGTTATCGCTGCAAACGTTTTGACTGAATCCAAGAAATTTTCTTTCTTAAGACCTTTTCTTAAATAGCCACCAATAATCTGGGATGGTTGGTTGCTTGTTAAATGTTGTTCCGCCTTCTCAACTAGAATAGCTCGGAGTTTATCTTTGGCCGGAGATCTCACAAATTCCCCACACAACACTTCCAGTAACACCACACCGAAAGAGTACATATCAGACTGTGTAGTCAATATACCTTTGGTGTAATACTTAGGATCAATATAACCAGGGGTGCCTACTGGATTAACTATAAGCTGAGAATCTGCACTGTTAATAGTGATAGACAAGCCAACGTCACCTATTATGCCTTCCAAACCGTCTCCCAACAGAATGTTGCCGCTCTTCACATCACGATGTATTATGTGATGGTTGTGAAGATAATTGAGACCTTGGGCCGCGTCAATACAAATTTGAAGACGTTGTTCCCATTTAAGGTTTTGATTGTTTCGGAAGTACCTCTCATAGCTTCCATTGGAAGCATAATCATAAATAATGATCATTTCACCATATTCATAACAAAATCCAACAAGAGATATTATATTTTGATGATTTAATCCAGAAAGCACGTCGACTTCTTTCCAGAATTCTTTTCTTCCTTGACCAGACATCATTTCTCTCCGCTTAAGAGCAACTTTGCCTTTTCTTCTAGGGTAGCCATAGAGTTCAACAAGAGATTCTTTCTTTCCGACATACTTTCTTACATCGACATGGAAGAGTTCTGCTCTGTATACACCTCCAAATCCACCCCATCCGATCATGTGACTATCAACAAAACCATTGGTGGCTGAGTATATCTCTTTGAATGGAATTTTCAAGTGTTTCAAATTCTCCAACTGCATCATTAAATTTCAATGAAAATGAGTATATTTTCATAATTGTGTTTAGAATATTGGTTCATTTTCATAATTATACTTGAAAATGGTCACCCGCTGCATCATTAAATGCCAATAGGAGGATAAGTAGGCACAAATAATAGGAAGAAAGGCATTATTTTGGCACCACTACCACCTTATAGACAACAATTTTCATTTAGCTTTAACTTTAAGGTCTCATTTTCAAAATTTCTAGAACGTCAAGATTTCTAGAACGTCAACGATAAACAAAACTCGAAGAAAGTGCAGTGATATGATTCATTACCTTTGAGTTGTCTTCATCTTTTTGCATTTGTTCTAAACTTTCAACCTGATAGATAGACGCAGCCATCCAGAAATAAAAAGACATTAGTATTAGTACAAATCATTCTGTAACGGTATCAACTCCGACTACAATTTACTGAATGAAAAATTAAACAACACAACTGGAATTCATTGATTCTTCACTGAAATTAAAGACACAATTTAACAAGACTAATAACAAAATAAACTTTGAGATGACAAACACATAACTCATGTCCCTGAATTCTAGGAGCATTTTTTACTAGAGAAGCATGTTATTTAAATTACCAAACGACCCTTACTTAACAATCAGATTACCTAATTAACCCAACTTTATGACTGTGACACATTCTTACCATCTAGATTTTCTGTGATAGCCCATGACTCGTAAATAAAGAAAAGCGCTTCTTAGGAGGCAACCCATGCTTTGTGTGATTTTTAATTGTTTGATTGTTATTTGTTTCCGTATGCATGCTTTATTTTTATTGTTGGTAGATCATGTTTCAAAACTAAAATGGTGAAAATACTTTATTTTGTCGTTTGACTTAGTCTTAACTTCATCCAAAGGTATTTCGCAAAAGTTAAGTGTAAGGGGAAACCTCAAATATGTTTTTAAGAAACAAAATTGATCATGGTTCTCCACAATATTAAATGGACACGTATATTCGTATTTGTTAGAGTCAAATTCTTGTATCGAGTCATAATGATGTTTTGCAGGATTTTCCAAGAAGTAGGACATAAGTTTTTCAGAAATTTCCCGGAAACTTAACATAAGGATTTCTGCAGATCACTTCTGACGGTGTCAGGAATTAACTCCTGACGGCGTCATGTGTAAAATTCTGGAAATTTTGCTAGTTTTTCTAACGGAGTCTTAAAGTTTTTGTTGAATCTTTAGTTTTATAAACTCCAGAAAATCTACAATTTTGAAGACACACAAATGAAGTTGCAATTGAGGATCATACACTTAAAGATTTTGGAAAAAATAAAATAAACCTTTATGTATATAAAATTAACTTATATACATCAGATCAAAAGTGTATTTATATAATCTAAATTCATGTTTTTAAGTTCAAAATTCAAATATGTATTGAAAGCTGCTACAACAAACGAGATTTACAAAAGAAATACATTCTAACTGATCTATCCGCCCTACGCTTGGATATATTCATCGTAAGCTTCATCTTAATGTATCAAAAAGTCATGAAAACAGAATCACAGATACAAAGTTGCTCATTTACTTAATGAACTATTTAGGGACATGAATATTTATATGATTTTCATAAATTTAGAGACTTACGTGATATTTGTATGCTTTCTCTAGTTCTTCCACAACGTCAGCCATTGACGGGCGATCCTTTGCTTTTTCTTGAAAGCATTGATATGTAATATTTGCAAACATACTTAGGGATTCTGCACTCCGGTTGCCTATCAGCGAACGGTATTTCTCAAATTCTTGCCTTAACATTGGGTCGATAATGTTGTCTAATTCTTTCTGATTGAAGCCGCGTTTGACTCTGTTAGGCAGCAATTCTGGATCATCTTTGGATATCTTAAAATGGGTCAACTCTCCACTCAATACTTCAAATAAAACAAGGCCAAATGAATAGACGTCATGCTCCTTTGTCAACTTGTGTATATCACTATATTCATTTGTTGACAATCCAAAGTCACCAATCATTCCTACTCCATCTCGACTTATAAGAATGTTGGAGCTCTTTATATTACCATGTATTATCGTGTCATACTTTCTTTTAAATTTTAAAGACGGCAGGAGTCGAACCCTGGTCCCGTTACCATTATGGAGAAAGTTGAGCCCATGGGCTGCATCTAGGCAAAACTGCAAACGAATTACCCAAGGAAAAATGTTTCTCATGGTCTCACGGGTCGGATTATTGGTATATTTCCGAAAATTGATATGTTGGCTATGAATATATTCATCAAGGCTTCCGTTTGAGGCATACTCATAGACAACATGAATACGCCCATCATCTTCATCACAAAATCCAACTAGTTTGACAAGGTTTTCATGTGAACGGTACAGAAGTGTTTGAAGTAGTTCTTCGGTTCGTTGCCCATATCCACCATCTATACTCTTAATGGCAACTGTGTTTTTTCTTCTCGGGTAGATTTCTTTCATAGACACTTTCTTGATTTTGTTCTCTGCAACATATTTATCTACATTAAAGTGGGAGAGATCCGCCTTGTAGACTTTACCAAGTTTAAGGGGGAAGGTAAAATCACGAGTTGCTGATAGTATTTCTGACAATGGAATTTTCATATGCTGAATGTTTTTTACCTGCAGACAGCATTGTACCATAAGCACTACATTCACAGGGGAAAAATTAAACTTGGGAGAAAGTTACTTTGATTTCTAAAACTACTAAACAAAGTAAGAAAACTGTTACCAAACTTATTCCTAAACATAAATCACGACACTAAAAAACATCAAAGTAACGATCCAAATAACCTCTGGTGTTCTTCACTGGTTCGCGTCAACAACCAACAACCTAAGTAAAAACATCAAAACCCCAAAACGCAACTAACACCAATTACAACCAAAAAAGTCCAACAAGTAAAAATTGAAACTGAAACCCAAAACCCGTTTAAAACAGATATTTTCTATTTGATATGGGTTAGATTTTAAACAAAACCAACCCATGTCACAACTACTTTCAAAATAAAAAAATATTTGTACTTGGACAAAAGTTGGAACTAGTTTTAATTAAATTCTAATTGAGAGAAAAGGAAAACGACATTTAGAAACCGGGAGTGACTTACTTGTTGAAGTTCCAAAATTTCAACACCTTGTTGAAGTTTGAGGACTTTTTGAAGTTGTTCTATAACCACCGAGATTTTTGGGCAATCCTCACTCAGGCATCGATATGCAATATCTGAAAAAACAGTGAAGGAATCTCGGTTCATCTGTACCTTTAGAACGGGATCTATAAACTCAGTCAGAGTTCCTTTTTCATAATGGCTGCACGCCAATTTGCTAAGAAACTGTTCACCTCCCTCTTCAGCATATTTAACTGCTGGCCTTGCACATAGAAGTTCGAATAGTATCACCCCGAAAGAGTATATTTCTGACTCCCTTCCAGTATGTCTGTATGAATAATCATGGGAAGAGTATATTTCTGAAACCTTGCCCAGTAGAAATTGTGAGAAAGTATATGTTTCTGAATCCATTCCATATATTCGGTTATGATAAATGGAAATGAAACCAGGTGTGAAAAACAGAATCTTTGCCTGCCAATTTTCATCTAAATGAATATTCGCGCTACTCATATCTTTAACATAAAACTCTTTTTTGAGATTATTTAGAAGATAATGCAAGGCAGAAGCTATATCGAGGCAGATTTTGAGTCGCATCAACCATGTGAGATGTGCAGTACTGCTCACATACTTGTCAAGCCCCCCGCGAGTATGCTCGACTACAAGAATCATCTTATTAGGATAATCCTTGTCACAAATGCCAATTAATGAAACAATATTTTGATGCTTTGTCAGCTCACTAAGCACACGTAAAGCACGGCTGTTGAACGGTCGTCCAATAACTTCTATGAATGCTAACTTCTTCCCAGAAAGTTCTCCTTTGTACACAATCCAAGTCTTACCTTTTTGAATGATATTTTGTTGAGCAAAATTGTTGGTTGCTTGTTTTATGTCTTCCAAAGGAATTCTAGAAACATCTCTGGGAATTTCCATGATTTTTTTTTTATTTACTGGAAAAATTAGAGAGAAAAAATATAATGGAAGATGAGAAGAATTGGAAAGCCACCAAAATAATTTAGTTTTGCCTAATAAAAATGAAGAAACTGTGTTCTGTGTTTGTGTTTCTGCAAGCATGTGTGGCTAGGGTTTTAAGAACGTTAGATGATGTGTTTTATAGTGCGAATATTTGGGCTTTTTTATAGGGTTGGGATAACAAAAGATTTGGTGGATCTATAGTTGAATATAAGGGGTGATTGACTTATTATTGGGCTTGTGTTTCAAGTGTTAGATGTGTTTTTGAATAAGATGTTATATATTACCAATCTTTTGAAAATCGGGTTCGAAATCAACCCGGTCGAGTCATCGGGTCAACCGGTTCGACTGGCTGGACCGCCAGGTCAACTCGGTTTTCAATTTATTATTTTTTTATTTTTTTGACCGGGTCAACCGGTTCGACCGCCGGGTCAACCCGGGTTTTTATTAAAATTTTTTTAAGAAATGAAACCCGGCCGGGTTTCGAGAACCAGGTTGACCCGGGTCACTCAAAACCCGGCGGGTCAAACCGGTTTTAGAAACCCGGGTTGTTTTGACCCGTTTTTCGGCCGGAACCGGTCGAACCGGTTAACCCGGCCGGGTCGACCCGGGTTTCAAAACACTGTATATTACTACATACTAAAAAAAACAAAAATAGAAGAAAAAGAATGGTTAGTTTGCTTAAACAGTTTATTTTGACCCTAATCTCCATCCAATCTTTAACTTTTTAACTTGATCAGTTTGTGTCTTGTGTTTTTAAGATGAGAGTAGAGAAAAAGAAAGTGATGAAAGTATGGACATATATTTACTCAAATCCGTTACCTGAACATGCTTATTAGCTTTTTTTTTAATTTTTTATTCTTTTTCTTTTTTTTTTTAATAAAAAATTAAAAGTTTGTTTTGATGACACATCTTAGAAGATGTATGAATAACTTAATAAAATAAAAAGCTGTCTTTTCAAGAAACTTATCCAAACGCTCCCAATCCATGAGTTCCAAATTAAAACCATACAAATCTTTTAGTCATACTACATGAATCCAACAGCTAGAAGCCTAGAGGCTAGAACAATATATGTACTAGCAATAAAGACATCATACCTTATTCCCCATATTCTATATATATACTAATTGTGTTGATGACATTAAAAAAATATTTTTTTTGAGCCTGAAATTGGATTCCCCTTGAGCCCTTTTTTGGCTCTTTAGTTGATGCTAGATTACTAACATTATCTATCTATATATACTCGAGCAATATAAAATACTAAAAAAAGGACGGTGGCATATACTATTGTACGAGTAACTCATTTGGCTTTGTAAGCACATACATTTAATATTCCTATTAATAGTAAAAAGAAAAAAATTACAAAACATACCCTAAACTTTTTATTATTTACAACTTTGTTATATAATAAACTTTATTCTCCAAATATCTAAAAGATACCTACCGGTTTCTTAAATAAAAAAATTCTTCAAATATCTAACAGATACCTACCGGTTTCTTAAATAAAAAAATACTGGCAAAAAGGTCTCTCGATAACGAATAAAACAAGGCTAATATTGATATACTTTTTATGTACGTCTGATTTTATAAAAAATGTTGAAGTTGAATATATATTTATATAGTTTGTAAATAAAAGAACTTTCAAAATGCACCCTTAATCTATCAAATAACTTTAAAATTATCCTAAAAATTTTTAAAACTATAAGAGTCAAAATTAGCTCCGCTACAACACACTCGACAACTACAAATATAGCTTGACACAACATTTTTTCCAAACAAATACAACACGTGTCGGAAAAAAAATATCACGATCTCACAAGGAGAAGCCCCGCGCAAACATTATTCGGAAATAATTATCGAAAAAATTCCTCAAAAATAACCGCTGCAACGCAGCGGGCACCTTCCCACTTGTTATTTACTAATAAGAAACCAACAAAACATGCAACTAAGAATGGATCAGTTTGTGGAATAAGAAAGCAACAATTTGGGTTTTTCTTAAATGTATGTATGTGTCTCTCACACTTTGGGTTGACCATTAAGAAAATGGGCTTTTTCATGGGCTTACTGTGCTTTTTATTATTGGGCTTTTACAAAAGTGTTGTACGTAGTACTTTGGAATTTGGATGTCATATTGACAACTCATCATATGCGGTCACTCCAAATAACAACACCAGCAGCAGCAGAAATAACAAGTGTCACTATTATCCTATGCTGCTGTCGTCATTTCTACCTTCAATAGTCACTACACGCAAAAGACGCAGTTTGAGTGTCGTTAAGTTAGGGTCTGGTGACGGTGACGTCACGCAATACGTCACCGAGTCGAGGAAGCATTGGGACAGCTTCTACAAACGTCATCAAAACAAGGTGTTCTTTGCGTTGCGTATATATTTTCAAATTCTTCGAGCTTTGATAGATTCACTTGTCAATTACTATTAGATTATAATTTATATATGAAGGGTAAAGGATCCATTTGACTAAACAACATATAAGCGGTTGTTAGTTATTAGTGTTTTGGATGGCTTATTCAAACGGCTTATATGATTATTTGAGGGTGAAGTAAGCAGTTTTTGGATACTAAGGTTGAGAGTTTAGCCTTTTTTTTTACTAAGCAATCTCAAACACCCCCTCGAAAAGTACAATATTCATATTGTTAAACTTGATATGCAATGCCAGATACACTCTTATCTTATGTATGATATGAATACGCCATCGCCAATTCTGTTTTAGGCGATGTAGTATTTTAAATTTAATTGTTTCTAATAATAGAAATCTAAAACGTGTTAAAATTTTATGTAGTACAGTAACTAAAATGGAAATCAGAATAAAGTAGGTTTTATTATGTGCATTTTTCTTTTTTTCTGAAATTAAACTAAAAGATCTTGTGTTTGACTTAATGAAGTAATTGCAGTTTTTCAAGGATCGACATTACCTCGAAAAGGATTGGGGACAATACTTTTGTGATGAAAACGACACCCTCCCTAGTAACGGAAAAGTAATCTTAGAGGTCAGTTCATCGCTTGTAGCCAGTAGTGTTTGTTCATTTGAAAAAGAATTATTTTGATTATAACTAAAATATGATCATCATCTGCACTTCTACAGGCTGGTTGTGGAACTGGCAACACGATATTTCCTCTCGCTAAGAAGTATCCTCAACTTTTTGTTCATGCTTGTGATTTCTCGCATCAGGCAGTTACACTTGTTAAGGTTTGTTACTTAGTTGTAGATGTTGTAAGATGGGTTGGTCATGTGGTTTAGAAAATGGGTGACAGTAGGTTTGGGTTGAAACGGGTTGGAACTTTTTGTTTATGTTTAGAAGTACATACATACTTTAGCGAGGATTACTTATTATTTAAATCTTTGAAGTCGAGGGTGTTTGGTATTCGCTTATCTTATTTTTCAAGCATATTAGCAGTTCTGATGAGAGAGTATGAAGCTGTCTATTTTAGTGTAAATACGCCCTTTTTACAGCAGATACACACTTTCAAATAAGAAATCCCAAAGACCCCCTAAAAGCGGTTTAGATGATTGTACTGATTAAGAATTCAGTTTGGGCGGTTTGAGACAACACACAAGCACAATAACCCATTTATAAGTATATTTGTTGAAATCACTATATAACTCACTGTAATCTATTTCTGATTTTGAATTTTGTATGAGTGCAGTCGCATACAAATTTCTGTGAATATCAGATGAATGTTTTTGTTTGCGATATTGCTGAAGAAGATCTTTGTGACCATATTATGCCTGCTTTGGTCGACATTGTTACATTAGTAAGCATTCACATTACACTTTCATGGTTCTGATCGAGGGTTATGGAAAGAAGTTGTAGATAAAGACCGAATAATATTATGCAGGTCTTTACACTATCTGCAGTTTCACCTGAGAAGATGCCCATTGTCCTACAAAACATAGGACGTGTTTTAAAGGTCACTTCCGCTTAACTTATGCATCTGTACACACAATTTGGATAAAAAGGTAACTGACTTGGGTGTAATTTATGTTTATGGTAAACTGGTAATCATCTATTGTTGCTTAGGTTAAAACCATTAAACTTTTAAGTTATGTGATATTCACCGTTTTTTGACCTGCTGAAAATTGTCGAAAAATAGCAATTTAATAGTTGAGGATCTTATTCTACGTTAAACATAGTTTGTTACCCAAAATAAATGATTAACCAAAGTTAGTTACCTTATGCAATTTGCCTTCTTTCGAATTCCAATTTTGATTTTTTTTTTTTTTTTTTTTTTTTTTTTTTTTTTTTTTTTGACACGTTTCTTATGCCTGTATACTATACGAATTTGCAGCCTAATGGCTACGTTCTTTTACGGGATTATGCTATTGGGGACTATGCTCAGGTGAGTTTCCAAACCTCTTATGGCAATATAACACAAATGTATATATTATGCAATAAACGAAAGTGTTTACCATAATTTTATGGCCATTTTGCAGGCTATGCTAATGAACAAGAATCGAGTTATTAGTGAGAACTTCTATTTCCGCGGAGATGGCACCGTAATGATTCTGAAAACTTTTAGTCTTAACTGTATTCGTTTACAGTTTTCACTCTATACTAATGTTATTGTCAAATAATTTTCTGCAGTGTTCATTCTACTTCTCAGAAGATTTGTTGTCAGAGTTGTTTGTAAGCGCTGGATTTACTATAGTGGATGTGAATACATACAACAGAGAGATCGAAAATCGAGCTAAAAATATTACCATGCAGCGGTATACTTCAACCTCTCAATCAATGATATTGATAATTTTTACCAAAGTACTTATGAGCGGGTCAAATGGATAAATATAAAAATAGCAAAAGTCAAATGGGTTGGAAGTCATCCAAAGCAAAAAATAATTAGTTCGTAAAACCTCTTGTATCATTTTATTAAAATAAATAAATAAATAAATAACTAAATAAATGTGATTATTATTTGACACACTAATTGTTTATACCAGAGTTGGAAAGTTCGGGTAAAAAGTGCTCGTGTCAACCCACCCCTACTAAAATGACCAGTTAAGCCCATTTTTCCTATTCTAAATCACTCTTTTTGTTCTACTTTAGGCGTTGGATACGAGCAGTTTTCAGACGATATTGACCATACTATAACTCCACTGTCAGAAACCACAAATCGCCAGTTCTGACTTGTGGGTCGAGTGTCCTACTGCAACATCTTTCACATTGGATTGTGTGTCACCTAACTTGATCCATCTGATTGGCGTCCTGTAAGTGATGAATGAATAGATATCCTTGAATGATATTTTGTTCTGAAAAATAAATATACAGGCTAATTTTGTAGAATTACAATGTGTACTTAGACGTTATTGCAGTCGCATGTTTCATTACTGTTTCCTGAATAATTAATATATTTATCACCTAAAGGAATTTACAAAGATATCTTGTTGCATAACGTCATATGAGTTTGAACTCGAAATTTTATTTGAATAATTAAATATGTCGAACATAGTATAGAAAATACACATACTTTCTGCTATAAGCCTGGAAACCTCTTATTAGGCATTCTAATGATCCATTCATAAGACCGGTCAGTTCTGCTGACTTCTGCACAATGAATCCTAACACTGTCTAAGGATCATTGGTCCAATCTTCCTCATTTCCTCATGGTTTATGTCCAGTCATTTGGTCAACTTGAGGTGAATTCTTCACAGTCAAGCTTGCTAATTTTAGCCTCAAAATATTGCAAATAACATCACTTAAGGTGATTCATAATGGGAGTTGGAGATGGCCTCATGGATGGTATGGAAAATTCCCTGTTCTTAGAAATATTACAGTTACCACCCTATGTACAAATAATAGTGATATTGTATTCTGGAAGACTGGAACCAATGTGCTTATAAAATATTCTACAAAGCAAGTATGGAAGGATATGAAGGGCAATTGGCCAAGTGTTGATTGGTATAATATTGTGTGGTTTTCTCAGCTAATCCCTAAGCATGCTTTTGTATTGTGGCTGGCAATTTAAAAAAAAAAAAAAAAAAAAAACCAATGACTCAAGATACGATTATGATATGGCAGCAAAATGTTGATCTTAAATGTCCACTTTGAAATGGGTAAATTTAATGCAGACTGGAGTATATAGGGATGAGTTGAGAGATACTGTGAGCTGTTTGGCTACTAAACCTTTTAAGAATAGCCTTTGGAGTGTGATAAATAGATGGAAAATGATTTGGAGACCTAAGTTGTATGCCTAAATTCATGCCTAAACATATGTGGCATGATCTTGATGGTTTGTAGAAAAGTGGGTCCCCTGGATGCAACCATCAGGATGATGCCACGTAGGATTAGGCATGAATTTAGTCACATGTTTTAGGCCTCCCAATCACTACTTTATTTGGCAAGAAAGAAACCTTAAACTCTTTAGAAATGAAAGCAGAACAGATGAAGTTTTAAGAAAGATCATAACTGAAAGTGTAAAAAGCAAGTTAATGAGCCTAAAGGTGAAAGGGTCTTCAAATGTTAAGAGTGCTGCTAGTAAATGGGGACCAACATGGGTCAATATGCAATTAATTGGTGTATGATTGGGTTATTGATTGAAAATAAGGGATGTTTAGATGTGGATATGAACAGATGGCTTTATACAATGATAAGGAAAACCATCAGATTTTATCTTATGCTAGTGTGCTTTAGGAGGAAGCAGATAGGTACGAAGATTAGAATTTGTTTTGTAGTCATTTGGTTAGTAATATCATAAAATGAAAGTTAGAACAGATGGCTATTGTTTTGTAGTCATTTAGTGTAATGT
This sequence comes from Artemisia argyi, assembly GCA_030686995.1. Taxonomy (NCBI): domain Eukaryota; kingdom Viridiplantae; phylum Streptophyta; class Magnoliopsida; order Asterales; family Asteraceae; genus Artemisia; species Artemisia argyi. The sequence goes on from JARVZY010005915.1 coordinate 15,555, forward strand.
CAGTATTATATCATCTGGGATTCAAAGGGAGTGTTTGGAAGTGGTGATTAGAACAGATGGCTATTGATTCAAAAGGAGTGTTTGTAATATCATAAGCCGATTTTGCTAACTTTAGGCTATGCCACTTCCCTATTCTAAGTCACTCTTTTTGTTCTACTTTAGGAGTTGGATACAAGCAAGTTTCAGACGATCTTGACGATACTATAATTCCACTGTCAAAAACCACAAATCGCCAGTTCTTACTTGTGGGTTGAGTGTCCTAGTGCAACATCTTTCACATTGAATTGTGTGGCACCTAACTTGAGCCATCTGATTCTCGACATGTAAGTGATGAATGAATTGTTATCTGTGAATGATATTTAGAATTTATTGCAGTCACAGGTTTTAGTGTTTGCTGAATTGTTCTTGTTGCATGTAAGAATTAGAGGACAATGTGTAACTTCAAATGAGTTCGAACTCGAAAATTCAAAACTGAATGAAACAGCATTTATCTTTCGAGGCTCATCTTTCATGGTTTCATTAGTGTTTGCTGATAGTTCTTGTTGCACGGAAAATGACTTTCATTCATAATGCATATAATGATCCATTTATAAGATCCTAACACTGTTTAAGGATCATTGATCCAATCTTCCATAATTTCCACATGGTTTGTGTCCAGTCATTTGGTCAACTTGCCAGCTTTTAGCTATTTGACCAACTTGAGGTGAATTCTTTATTTCTTTACAGTCCAGCTTGCTAATTTTAGCCTCAAAATACCATAGACAAACTTAACCTTACGGGCAGCAGTAACCAAAGCTATATAGCACGAGCCAAAAGAGAGAATGCAGGTTGTGGCTTATATAAATGGCCTCTTATTGTTGCTTGTTGTGACATTATGATTGTACAAGCAGCTTTAACTACCAATGTATCAAATTGTTAATTTGCAGGTATCAAGATCCACCTTTTTGTGAACAACAAGATCTTCAAGATTAACTACCAATGAACCTGATTCATCTCGTGTACCTAAAACAGATGCAAGACCTGGTGCTCTTAGAGCTTCAAGCTCAGCCCAAAGAAGCTCACCTCTTATATTCTTGGATCAGAAACGACCCGTTTCTAGTGATAGTTCAAGCAGCATCCAAAAGAACTTTGAATCGACCCTTAAGGGTATTGTAGGGATGCATCTTTAACACCATTGAGTTAGGGATGCACCTTTTGGACATTATTTTACTTTGAAAAATGATTGAATATTTTCATACTGCTATTATTTTGTTGTGAATGCCCCACATTTGTCAAATCGGCCCAAAATGCCCTATAAATATAATCAAATATTTGGTTTGGTTTTTGCTCTTTGAAAATTTTGACTGCGTGTTTTGGTCTGGAAATAAGCTGCGAAAGAGCAAAACATGCAAACCATATACAGTTCAGTGTAATATGAGTCTCACCAGCATGATATACTAGTGGACTGATTGTGGCTGCTTACTGTGATCATCGCGTTAGAGTTGTTGCCAGTTATCCATTGAAATGATAAATTGATTACCTAACTTACAATAAAAAATTATCTCATCTTAGTCTGGTTCGATACATATCCTCAAATAACTTTGTACTAAGGGTCCGGAGCTGGTGATATTAGTATTTCTCACAACTTGTTCACATCTCCTCAATTGCTTGTGCAGCTTTGGGAACTCTAACTTGCCGTAAAATTCAATGTGACAGATACATACATTTTCCCATATTAGATTGAATTTCCCTGGGGTTCCAACAACAAAAACAACAAACGCAAGTGATAAGCAATAACGATCTACCCCATCAAAGTCTCCAGGCTCACCCATCGTATACTTTCTTGTCACTGCAGGTGATTCAACATAATTAAGCAGACCTACATTTAACAATTGTTTAAGGTCCACTCTAACTAAAGTTTTCAACACCCATGTTTCTTTCAGCTTTTCAAACTGCTGAACAAAACCGGCGGTTCGTACTGGGTTTCAAAATATTAAAGAAACTCGAGCCGGTTCGAACGGTTGACCCGGTCGGGTTGAACCGGGTTTTAGATTTTTTGGGAAAAAAAAAAAGAAAAACCTTCTTATAAAACAACAATTTAAGGTTTTGTAAACAGATCAACAACTTGCGTCATCCTTCATAAGGTCCATGCTTTGTTTTTCATAAAGTGTTGTTAAAGTGACTTCCAATAGATGATTGATGAAGGTAAGACATCCATGCTTTTCTTTTTCATTAATGTCAAAAATACTTGAAATTATTACCTCCACCATTCATCTATTGGAACCCACTTTAATAACTAAGAGTCTCATTTTTTTGTTTTTTGGAATGAAGAAAAGAAAGTGTGTTTTGTACTAATTTTGTAAGTGTGTGTGCAGTTGCTAGGGTTTTATGAATCTTGGATGATGGGCTTTTATAGTGCTAATATTTGGGCTGTTTTATGGTGGATCTAGTTGAATAAGGCCGGGGTTCTTGACTTATTGGGCTTGTGTTTTAAGGTCTTAAATCCCAACCCTTTTAAACTTTTTAGCTTATGTATGGTGTCTCGAGTTTTAAGATGAGAGAAAAAAAAATAAATGAGTCAAGTTGTTTGTTAGCTAGTTGGATTCGACTTGATAAAAGCTCGCAGCGAGTCAATCATGAACAAGTTTGAGCACGAGCTTAAGCCTATACTAGGACTCGTTTAATAAACCGGTGTGGTGAATATCTAAGGTTGCGTTTAGCCGGTTAGAATTGACGCATTTTCATACAAAAGTTTTCACAAAAAATTAAAATGGTAGAGAACTTGTTTAGTTGTATATTTTTTAAAAATTTTTATAAAAATTCCAGTTTCAAATTCTAACTATAATTTTGAAAAGAGCTATTTACACATCTTAGCATATTTCCTTCCACTTTCTTTACAATTCCTTTCATTTTTAATCTTTTTGAAAATTACCATATAAGATTTAAAATTTTTGAACATTTTTTAATAAATATTTTTTAAAGAAAAAAAAGTTCAAGATAGAGAATTAAAGAAATTTTTCTACAAGAAACACACCTTAAGTTACCAAAAGTGGGTGGGAACTCTTGTAAACATTATCTTTCATAGTTGTCTTTGAAACAGAAAGTGTCAGCCAGTCAATATTGTCGGCTAACAGTAATTTTCAAATATTCTTGAACAAAAAGTGTCAAGTGAACAAAGTTAGAGGGGGTATTAGTACAACTCTTCTCAAACAACTAACTCAATCCTGTTTCACTCCAAAAATACAACTAATACAGTTGCAATGGTGGTTTATTTTCCCGCCATTTCAATATCGACGTCCTACACTAATAGTACCTGTTTTCCTTCTTTATTTATCCATTTGTTTTGAAACCCGGTTCGACCCGGCCGGGTCAACCGGTTGAATCGGTTCCGGTTTCTTTACTATACGAAACCTACTGCAAACCGGTATTTGCTTATTTGGTCATCTAATAAATATTGAAAGATTTATAAACGAAAAGCTGCTCAAGTAAATTCAATATAGGAGTAACAAAAATAATCAGAATCGAGTTATATTAAAAACCAAAGTTTTCTTATATACCAACAGACTCATCCCCACCATCCATCTAAAAAGTAATCAATGGTTGAGATTAAATGCATTTTAATATTTCACTCATTTTTTATAATTTAAATATCTATTAAACTGTTAATCATTAAGCGGAAATAATTACACCATCGCGACGAGCATTTAATTATTTTTCTATAGACGGCATTTTGATATACTTTCGAAAAAAAAAAAAAAAATCATTTTTTTTTTCACGTTCTTTTTTCGTAGCCGAAAAAATCACATATGATATATCACATGTTATATGTAATATCACATGTGATATGTAATATCACATATGATATTAGTGTAATATCACATATGATATGTAATATCATATGTGATATATCACATATTACTTTTTCAGTCACGAAAAAAACGTGAAAAAAACGAAAAAAAAAATTTGTCGAAAATATATCAAATTGCCTATCTATATAAAGATAATTAAATGCTCATCGTAACGGTATATTTTTTTCGATTAACGATTAACGGTTTGAAAGATATTAATATTTGAAAAAAAAAAAAAAAAAAAAAAAAAAAAAAAAAATGAAAATGGGTTTTTTAAATTATTGGGATTAATCTCATCTATTAGATCAAATAAAGTTGGAGAGGGTGAAGATTAGTCCATTGGTATGTAAATAAAGTTTGGTCCTCAAATGATGTTAATTCAATTAAAATACAACATCTCATTTTGCCCATCTCATTAGTCATTCCCAACACATACTACAAGGTCCTAATGCTAACTTGAAAGTAAACTTGAAGTTGAAATAAAATCTCAGTTTCCACAAATAATTCAGTGTTATGTTCTATAATGGCCGAAAATCGACGCCGCATACGGTTAGGCCCACCATAGTTCCTCCAAGATATACCAATTTCAGTTCTATATTCTTTAACTTTTTAACTTATTCTCCACCCCAATCCTTTAACTTTTTAGCTTATGTATTGTGTCGACTTGATCAGGTTGTGTTTCGAGTTTTAAGATGAGAGAAAAAGAAAGGGATGAAAGTATGGGCATAAATGAGTCAAGTTGTTTGTTAGTCACTTAGAAAGTTAGAATCGCCTTAATAAAAGCTCATAGTGAGAGAGGCATGAACAAGTTCAAGCACGAGCTTAAGCCTATGCGATTCCAGAATCTATTTCTGTATATTTTACTCGCCAAGTCTTGTGCTTATGTTCCTACATTTATGTTTTTATGTAGGTAATTGATGAGACAAGCAATATGATGATGTGGTGCATGTAGCGAGTCAAATTGTGTAGCCGGCTCCTCATCTCATTAGCCATTCCCATTTCCCAACACATACAACAAGGTCCTAATGCTAACTTGAAAGTAAACTTAACATACTGAAGTTGAAACAAAATCTCAATTTCCACAAATGATTGAATCTTATGTTCTATAATGGCCGAAACTCGATGCCACATACAGCTAGGCCCGCCATAGTTCCTCCAAGACATACCAGTTTCAGTTCCATGGGAATGTAATTGTCTTTAACCTCATTATTATAGACAAATTCCCAAACCCTAACCTCCATCCAGCCATCTTCTCTGATTTCTGAAACTCTCTTATCTCTGTGTAAATCAATCGGGCCTGGGGCTCTAAGATATATGATTGTGTCTTCTTTGTTATTCTTGTTGCGTAGATCCCGTGCTTTCACTGGACACTTGAGTCCCTCGCAGTTTTCTGGAAGTTGGAACACAAGATAACATGCATAGGCTGTATCTGGGGACAACATTTTAGTTTCAATATCGCATTTGATACCTAATGCTTTGTGGCATTGAAGCTCAACAACCTCTTCAAATTTGAATTCATAAATAATAGTGTGATAACGTTAGTTGAATCTTATGTGTGTGTATCCAGCATATAAACTATATAAATTTACGACACTAAACTACCATACGAACCTAGACATTGTTGAGGATGGGCATTTGGTAAATTTTGCATCCGGAGAGTTGTTTATTACCGCCTTTGCCGGTAACATATGACATTTCTTACAGTTCACTTTGCTTAGCGAAAAGAGCTGTTCATTATAGAGTACCAAAATCGTGAATGTCTAATGCAGTGAGTACCAATAATACAATATGTAAAATACAAACAGAAGTCTAGAAAAAAACCTTTTCCCCATTGTCAATAAGAAATCCAGTTGAGAGAAGCTTGTCAAGTTCAGGTTTGTTCATAGCTAACATATCATACTGGGACCTCATCATTATTTCTTGATAGTCGCTTGGCGATTGTTTTTCCCAGTTAATGCTCAACTCTGCATTCATTAATCTACCTACACTCTCTTCATGATCCACCTGTAAACTCAGGATGACCATATGCCAATGTAGAAAGTGAGTATGCTTGTTTCGTTTATACATATAAATGTTGCACAGGATTGTATTGAAGCCAATTGTATTTCATTACATGTTTATAATGCACCATTATGAATTTGAGTGTGAGATAGTATGTGCAAATCAATAAAACAGTGTATGGGACAATATAGTAAACAATGGACTTTTATTGATAATTGATGCATATGTTTATAGACACTTTCTATCCTATATATATTGTCCTAAACGACACAAGACAGTTAGAATGAACCATTGTGTCGTTTGACACATAACTGTCATTAACTATAATAACTATAAGTAACTAACATAACTGCTATTTGCTAACTGCCCTGTTTGGTTTAACTGTTTTGACGACCCAAACTTCCAACCCATTGCAGCCTACAAATTCGACCCATATACTAAATGCTAAATACATAATTTGTTTCTGGCATATAATGATATTACATGGACTATATAAATAACTATTATGGAAGTATTATCATAGAAATGGTCCTCTTTAAGCTAAAGGTTCGCATGGAAACTTTTAATGTATCGTTTTTGTTATGAGCTTTGATTGACATGTCTAACTATATGTTGTTACGATCCCACATCGCCCAAGTATGGGATTGGGTGGTGGTTTATAAGTCTAGGTGTCTCCTCCTCTTACAAGCTAGCTTTTTGAGTGAGTTCTACACTTGGACTTATGAACCGATACGAGCCTAGTATGGGATAGGTTCGTATCAATTGGTATCAAGAGCCAGCCCTACCGTTCGAGGTTCCAACACTCGGTGTAACAACTCGTAAATTTTCCTGACAAATTCTATTGGGAGAAACAACAGTTAACTTTGAGTGTGGCGTTACTTGGAAGTTGGAAGAAACTAGACATAATTATGTCCAAATTTAACATAATAATAATTCTATGGTGGGAAATATTTATCGTACGTTTTATTAGCCTCGTTCTCATCTCGCTAAAATATAAAGAAATTGGCAAAACTAGTCCCTTTGGGCGCGCTAGGGTTTGTTGCTAGTCCATGACCCCACTATATATATATATATATACACACACACACTATACTAATAAAACAGGGTTTTGAAAAGCAATCTCACTCTCAAAATTGCTTAAAACTTGCCACCTGGAAATTAAATCTGATCTAACGGCCCATTTTGCATCACGTTGTAAACATTAAATTCTCCAAAAAAATTGTGCGGCATTACCGAGCTATTCTTTCATTTGATATCACAACATAAAAAAAAACACACACACAGACAATCCACTTAAGATCCCCTTTTCAAACCCTAACCAAATAAACACAATCAACTTTTGATGATAAAAGAAACGGTTTTGATAACAAAAGATGCAAAAATCAACCGGTGGTAAATATGTTTTTATTTATTTATTTTAAAATTTACATGTTTTGATTATCAACAGAAAATGATTTGGATGTCGAAGTTTTGTGATTGATTATACAAAACATGTTTTTCATTTTAGTTTTGTGATTCTAAGGCTGCGTTTTATCGATGTGTTTTATGGAAAAATTTGTTACCCATTTGATTTATTTTTTCATATGTTTGATATGTGACAAAATTAGTTAGTTTATTTGCTACGAACCAATGATGTGTTTTATGCACACGATGTGTTTGATGAAATGCATGTGCGCATTGTACAAAAGAATCAACCGAGAAAAAACAACAATCTCACTAATTTATGGTCAGCAATTTTCTTTAAAAGTTTTATAGTGTAATGTCTCAACAATCATATATTGTCCAAATAAAGGTTTGTAACTATGTCATATTATGTATGTAATTAACGAATTTGATAATGTAACCAATATGCCTCTTTGTAGATATGTTCATGGTACCAAATGTGATGTTTACGAACATAACGGGACTATCATGGTTAGAAGTGCGGACATCTATCATGGTTAGAAGTGCGGCTTCTCATGCATTTTTTTACCCTCAACGATATAGCATTGTTTACACATGGTGAGTTTAAGTTAGACAGGTTGTTAAGGTGACATATAAGTTGATTACCTTATGGATGATCAATTATATGAAGTGATTACTTGATTTTCTTTTAAACATTTAAGTAGTCTTAGTGTTTTGTAGGTTGGTCATGCTCTTGCAACAGTGGCAATGAACATGATGAGAGGTTTGGACAAATGGTACCTTTTTCTTGGTAATTAAAAAATGAAAGTTCTAAATGATGAATAACTATCTATTAATTAAAGGTTTCTTCAAAAATGATGAATAAGCATTTGATTTGTCAATTTAAATTTCAAATGAAATGGGCTCATTTGATTGGGCAATTAAATCTTATTTATGATGTTACTTGTGTATTTATCGTTTGTTTGATAACAGGGGACTCTTAATGCAACTGTTTTATTTTGTCATGTTATTGTTATTTTTTGTTTTATGGATTTAAAATCTGACAATCAAATGATGTTATGTGTAGGTACCAACATCATCTTACAGAGGATAAAATTTGCATTCACATTATATGATATTGTGATGAAGCCATAAAAGTATCATAAAGTTATTGGTAAGCATTTGATCACGAAAGGTTTCTTTTCAAAAAATTGTTATTTATAATTTGTACTCGATGTGGTCGAGGGATTGAAAAAACAAGCTTAAGGTACATTGAAAAAACAAGTTTATTGACATACAAAGTGAGTAATTTTTTTGTAACCTGGTTACACGCTGTAGTTGTTATGTGTTATCTGTTTGTTAGTGAAGTGGTAGTTAAATACAGTTTTGTTGTGTGTGCTTAATGGTGTTGTGAATTGGAACATGTCAATCGTAAGAGATGGAGATGTGTTACGAGATATTGGTTCACGAAAAGAGAGTAACTCTACGAGAATCTTCACACTTTGTTACTCCGTACGATATACTTGGATCCATGGTTGCTCTTATGGGTATGTTTTTTTTTACTCCAGTTTCAGTTGTGTTAAATATTTTCTTGAAGATTTAACTTTGAATTTGAACTTAGTGTTTTCATTCTTTTGTCTACATTGATGGTCCTTTATGATGTTGACAAAGGTGATAACAACATTCAACACTTAATAAAGTGGATTATTGATTGCTATTCAGATGTTTGTAAATTGGTCCTATGTTGTGATTTTTGAACCGATGAAAAGTCGGTGCCATATTATCAAGCTTATGCTCATGTAACTCATGAAGTAAGTGCTATATTCTTTGTCTGAGGAGGAATTTTTGGGTTATAGGTTATCTCTAGCAGGTTATATTTTAGTTAAAAAATTTAGTTAAAGAGAATACGGGTCAAATTGGCAAAAATGGTTAGCCATACTAAGTATATTAACACAAGTTAGTTAATGTTAAAGTATACTTTTTGCTATCATATTTAGCACATTAAAATGCAAGGTAATAGTCACATTTTACCCATATATGCACATACAATCATACATATCTTAACCTTTTAGTGCAATATTATTTACTTTTTCATTATATGCAATTTTGAGCCATTTGACATAAAAGATTGTATACCTTGGTAAGAACCACTAAGCATTTTGTAGATATGGTTCAATTCAGTGTGTTGCATATATTGGTAAAATGTTAATGGTATACTACAATGATGTGCTAAATGTGACTGCAAAGAAGTGAATAGTACATTCTATGGCACTTCTATCCGGCGTGTTTTGACCCGTTATCCTGCCCTCACACATTTTCAACTCATAAATTGTCATTTATTTTTTAAGCATTAAGTTATACACAATGAATACTCGCTATATTCACCAAGTGTCATAATATCATTTGATTTATGTGTCTTATAATCTCAGATCATGGAAGTTATTATTCAGACAGCAAGGAAAGAAAACTTTGATTTATCCATGAAATTTGCTTTAAAGATTGCTACTAAATCAAATTTAACGAAAGCAACCATGGCTCTTGAAGTCTGCAAGTCTCACAAGTAAGAGAACACATAATTTTGATATCTTTATGATTTTTTATATCAAAATATGTAATCATTTAGAACAACAGGTATATTTGTAATCACATTAAGAAAAAATTATAATAAAAAAGGAAAATTAGTTTGTTACTCCTATAAAATATATTACCTACCTTTTACTCTTTATATGGTATATAATAAATGATTAGTTTGTTGGTATCTGGAGCCATATCTGAATAGAATTGTGTTAGTTTCATTATCTTAAACAAATCCAAACACTATCACTTGTGTTATCTTAAGCAAATCTAAACAGTATCACTTGTGTTGCATTTAGTTACATCTGATTATTTACTACTGCAGCTGTAACAAGCGACTCCAAACACCCCATTAATGATTAAATTACTAAATATTACAACTTCAAATGCCTATTACATGGTACTATGTTATTCAACTAAATTACGTAGCTTATGTCTCCAAATTTAGCATCATGGGGTGTTTGGGATTGCTTATTTGATACCGCTTATCTGCTTAAAATTTATGGAAAAACAATTTGCCTATTTCTAAGTTTCTTTCATATTCTTGAATAAGTGGATACGCAATTGAAAGTTTTTTTTTTTTTTCTAAGTAGTTACACCCAGACATTACAAACTACTTATAATTGATCCTTTGTGTTGTTATAAGGGTTGTGGGTACTATGAGCCAACCTTGGTGCAAATATAGGTAACCTTTTAATAGTTCTGTTCATGTATACTTTTATAATTTTGGGTATGTGACTTTTCTAAAGGTGGTGATGGATAGGTTAGCTATTGTTCTTTTATCACATTTCTAAAAAGTTAATGTGTGAAAATAATCATATAGTTTAACATAAAAGTGTTTGTGAAACTTTTTTTTATTGTTCTTTAGATGATGTCTTAAGTATTGAAATTTAGTAAGTTGATACTTGGCCAGTTTTCCCATTGGGTGACTTCGTTGTTGGATAACGGGTCAAAACACATTCTAATATGCGTCTGTTTTGTGCAGGTGTTCAGTGTTGGTGGGCATTGGTAACATGAGAATTTGACATATTTTTGAAAGCATGTGTCTATTTCGTATCATATTATGCCTCACATGAGTTCTTCACGCTATTACCATAATAATGTGCTTTATGGAATATTTTTTATTTATTTTAGACGTTTTATGTTGCGATAAAGATGACAACTATTGTAATTCTACAACAAACGTTGTCTGTAAAAAAGTCATTCATCGACTATAAGTGTGTTTTTATTTCTTAGCTACTTTTTGGTTAAACAATTATTTAGTTTCCTTGCGGATGTTTTGCAAAGGACATATTACTTTAACTTTTGATTTTTAATCGGATGTTTTGCAAATGACATTTTACCTTAACTTTTGATTTTTAATATTATATCGGCTAATGTTATTTCTACTAACCATTTTACTTCTTTTATCGTTTAAAGAATTATTGAAGCTAGCCGCCCATCGGACGGGCCTTGAGGCTAGTATATATATATATATATATATATATGGAAAAACATAGCTACATTACAAATGTAGCCAATTGGCTACATTTCCTTTGAAAAAAGTTTTAATAATGTACAGTTCAGTCCCTGCAATAAGTCCCTGACACATATTTTCCCCCTGTCCCCACCTTTTTTTTCAAAAGAAATGTAGCCAATTGGCTACATTGGAATGTAGCTATGTTATCCTCATATATATATATATATATATATATATATATATATATATATATATATATATATATATATATATATATATATATATATATATATATATATCACCCTTATAATAATACTAGGTTTTCATCTCCTTCCTCCCTCTCTTAGCAGCCGACAAACACTAACTCCCTCTCTCTTTCATCTCCGACCAAACATCCGCCCAGATACACCTCCACCGCCGGTCAGGCAACCACACCGCCACCACCATAATCACCACCATCTTATTCTCTTTCACTTGAGCTATCATACGCGCCCTAACTCTCGCTCTAACACACTCTTTCATTCGAATTAAGCCACGAATCCGGAACTATTATCACTCTTCTCCTTGTTTCTTATCATCCAAAGGTCTGAGACAGGAAACCCACCAGTTTTGAGAGTCTTCTCAATAATAACGAAAAGATAATAATATTAACAAGAATATAAAACGTGTTTGGTATCATGGGTTCTCGTGTTTGTGTCATTCAGTGGTGTACCAGAATGATGCCGTGAGCTTAGACTCACGGCATAGACTGATTGTTCGAAGTGTTGTTGTTGTTGTTGTTGTTGTTGTTGTTAAGTCTTGATGGGTTCAGGTGTCGGATTAGATTAAGATTTGGTTTTGATGGTGTCGTGTTCTCAACCGAGGGTTGGTTTCGGATTGGAGTGGTGCTGAGATGCTATTCACGTTGTTATTGTTCTTGTTGTCGTGGTTCTCCTTGTTGTTGTTCTTGTCGTAGTTGTTGATGTTTTGGTCGAGAGGTGGAGGGTCTGTTTGGTTATTTTAGTCGTGGCTGTGAATTGGAGCCGAGACCGTGTGAGTCTTGGCATGGATTATTGTTTCTTTAGGTTGTATTATTAATGTTGTTGTGATTGATAAAGTTTAGATGGAACGGGGATTAGGCTAGTTGGCGAGCCGTAGACGGCTGCCATTTGTTGAAGTTGTTGTTATTGATGTTGATTATGGTGAAATATAGTGACGGGGAGTAGGAATAGAAA
>JARVZY010005916.1:0-28011 GCA_030686995.1 Artemisia argyi
ATAATATACCATAAATAGCTAAAAGTAAATGCTGGTTTTCGTAACTCGTCACATAATTCAGGGGTGTTGTGAATTTCATTTTTTTTAAATAAATTGAAAAGTAATTTTTGTAAATTGTAAGATAGTTTAAGAGTGTGTTTTGAATTTTAATTTATTTTTATGCGGGTTATTCGGGTTAAACAAAAAACCCTAATAAGCTTTAAACTTTAACCCGAAACCTGACTCTTATAAAAGTTCGGGTTAATCGTGTTAACCCGAACAGTCAGATTAAAGTTTTTTTAGCCCATTTAACCTGACTCAAATGAGCTTAGAATATTCAAAAGATTAAACTTAAAATAATGACATTGTGTATTAAAACAAGTATATATACATAAAAAGATGGAACTTTTAGTATATATAAAACATCCATAACTAGGATAAACTATCCCAACCCTTTCTATGGTGTCACATCATAGGTTTTTTGTCAAACCGTGCAACACGTAATGCATACCGTACAATCAGGGGATGCATCTAATCATTGGCAAACCCTCCCTATGAGAGGGTGTAGATAACTCATGCCCTAATTAAACCTTGGCACACTTGTATAGGTTTATCTATCTCTGTTCCCTGTCTATAAAACGTGTCACATTTACACGTCACCCTCGCTTTAAGCCAAAAACCAAAGAAAGTTTCAACTTTCTGTTCATGACCTTTCATTATTATTGTTTCCATTTGCATAATCACACACCAAATCATTATATTAACATTATTTTCATTTCATGACCTTTCATTATTATTGTTTCCATTTGCATAATCACACACCAAATCATTACATGCCAAAATAGGAAAAGCTAATTAAACCTTGGCACACTTGTATAGGTTTATCTATCTCTGTTCCCTGTCTATAAAACGTGTCACATTTACACGTCACCCTCGCTTTAAGCCAAAAACGAAAGCAAAAGTTTCAACTTTCTGTTCGTCGTCTTCTTCTTCACACACACTCACACTAAAAAACAACTTTCATTTTTTGATATTTTATGTCCATAACAAAAAAAAAAAAAAAAAAAAAAAAAAAAAAAAAAAAAGATTCAATCGCATAAACCCATTATTATACGAATCATTTCATCATTGAAAACGACATCATTTTACACTTTGATATTCAAAACATTTTGTTTTTTGTTTATTCATACATTCTTGGTTGAATAAATATAGTTATCACTTAGTGTTGTTGAGGATAATGTTTTTTTACTATGGGTTAATGATGGATGTTAGTAGGGCTGTAAATGAACTGAACGTTCAGTGAATATTTCATTAACCGTTCGGTAAAAAGTTCGTTTATGTTCGTTTATTTATTAAATAAACGAACATAAATAATATTTTACGATCGTTTAGTTAAATAAACGAACATGAACAAAAGTCATGTCCGTTTATTTATGTTTGTGAACGTCCGATTATGTGTTCGTTAACATTTGTTTATGTTCATTTATTTATTTATGTTCATATATCATATATTTTAATTGTATAATTTTAAAAATTGTTTTTTTTAAACAAAACAACACTTTTAAAACAATATTAGATGCATCATTTAATAAATAGCTAAAAGTAAATGGTCGTTTTTGTAATACGTCACATAATTCAGGGGTGTTGCGATTTTTTTTTATTATTTTTTTTAAATAAATTGAAAAGTAATTTTTGTAAATTGTAAGATAGTTTAAGAGTGTATTTTGAATTTCAATTTATTTTTATGCGGGTTATTTGGGTTAACCAAAAAATCCTAATAAGCTTTAAACTCTCACCCGAAACCCCCGAAACCCGACTTTTAAAAATGTTCGGGTTAATCGTGTTAACCCAAATAGACGGATTAACCTTTTTTTTTTTTGCCATTTTACCTGACCCAAATAAGCTTATAATATTGAAAAGATTAAACTTAAAATAATGATATTGTGTATTACAACAAGTATATTTACATAAAAAGTTGGAACTTTTCCTATATATAATAAGACATCAGTAGCTTTGTATTAAAGATGTTGGTTAAATAGTTACCAATTTCTTTAAACAATTGTAATAGACAAATGTCAACATAGTCGACCCCTCTGAGCTCCCTCTCAAATTCCTTTTATCATTTCAGCATTATTTGTGCAAAGGTCTGCACCAGACGTATTGCTTGTTGGTGGTTGTATTCGTCCAGATCAGGGTAGAGATAATCAATAGACCTAGCTACGTACCAATTTAGGTTACCGGATATCACTTGGAATCGTGTAATCACTTTCCAAAGTAAACTATTCGACCCTAATGCCTGGGTATCACGAATATCTACTTGGGATAAGACCAAATGTTGTTAGTGATTTAGGCACAAATCAATAACCCTTCGTGTTTAAGTGTTGTGTGTTTCTGTGTCTATGTATCATGCATAATATGATTTCCTATATATAGGAATATACTCATGGCTAGTCAAACGGAATTATGAGAATTAATCGGCCCATTAATCTCCACATAATTATCCCCATTATAGCCTAAAATAGTGGTTAATTGACCCGTTAAACGAGGTCATACTACTAGCAGCAGAATTGCTATCAGCAGTATCCTGATGCCAGCAGCAGGATCCACTATCAGTGGAAACCAATACTTGCAGCAGAATCCTACACAACCACTATTTGAGTCAAGGTGTTCAGGGACCTGATGGGTGTACACTCCGTACCTCCAAGCCCATTACCAGGTGTGAACCAATCCCACCAGTGCACTAAATTTTCCAACAATCCTCCCCAAATTTAGTTCACTACCTTTGCATGAAAAATAACCATAATACAAAACAAGTGCATAAACGAAAATGTCCTGAGGATTGAATTTCCATCTTAGTAAATTACACGTTCAAATATTCGAGAATCAGGGTGTTCTAAGAATTGAACCCTTCAACCCATTTGAATACCTGAAGATAAAATACACACTAGTTTTCCAACACTTAAACACTCCTGACACTATACAAGCCATGTGTCCATATCCAATTCATAAATGTTGTAAAAGCTAAAAGTCCATAGCTTCCTGAAGCGGCAAAACTTCAACATTCACATAGGTGGTTCCTCTTTATTCATGCTCCTGCCAAAGCACTTTTTCAAAGAAAATTAACCATTAAGAAGTAGAGACTTCATCCTCCTTTTCAGCAGGTTCCAAGCACAAACCTTGGGATGTTTGTAAAACATGTGCTACAGTACACTGAATGTTCAGCTTTCCATATTGAACTCAGCTCCTAAGTTTCCTCAGGAGGGAGTTGGGTGTCCTAGCATTCAGTGACTAAGTTGGACTTTAAACCCATCCCTTTAGCAGACTTTATAACCAAGTCTCTAGCCAGACCCTTGGTCAAGTGATCAACTAAATTCTGTTGAGATCTTACAAACTCGATAGATACCACCCCATTCATGATAAGCTCACGAATCATGCTATGCCTGACACCTAAGTGTCTAGACTTCCCATTGTACATCTGGCTATAAGCCTTTGCCAATGTAGCAGCACTATCACACCGGATAGAAATAGGTGCTATAGGTTTAGGCCACAATGGAATCTCAAGAAGCAAGTTTCTCAACCATTCAGCTTCTTTACCAGCAGCTGCTAGAGCCACAAATTCAGATTCCATTGTTGAACTGGTGATACAAGTTTGCTTCTTGGATGCCCAAGAAATTGCACCTCCACCAAGTAGGAATACCCAGCCACTGGTAGACGAATTGTCTTCAGTGTTACTGATCCAACTTGCATCAGTGTAACCTTCCAACACTGAAGGATAACCAGTATATGAGAGACTATAATCCATAGTTCTCTTCAAATACTTCAGTACCCTCTGAATTGCTTGCCAGTGCTGAGCACTAGGATTACTAGTATACTTGCTCAGTTTACCCACAGCAAAAGCAATGTCAGGCCTTGTACAAGTCATGGCATACATCAGGCAGCCAATCACCCTGGAATACTCAAGTTGAGATACAGCTTTGCCATTGTTCAGCATAAGCTTCTCAGTGGTATCCATGGGAGTACTCTCTGGAGTACAATCAAAGCAATTAAATTTCTTCAGTACCTTCTCAAGGATAACATCTGCCTCCCCCATGTCCTTCATGGAGAACCTTGATGACAAAAATTCCTTTGTTAGGTCAACTTGATTTTGGTCAGTGCCAAAGATCAACATGTCATCAACATATAGACAAATGATGACTCCTTTACCAGATTCATCAAATTTGCTATAAACACATTTGTCAGCCTGGTTAAGAACATAACCATTAGACAAAACCACTTCATCAAATTTTTGATGCCATTGCTTAGGTGCCTGTTTCAGTCCATATAAGGACTTAATCAGTTTACACACCTTGTTTTCATTGCCAGGCAAGATGAAGCCCTGAGGTTGGTTCATATAAACCTCCTCATCCAATTCACCATTCAAGAAAGCTGTCTTCACATCCATCTGATGAATAATCAGATTGTGAATTGATGCCAAAGCAATCAGCAGCCTGATGGTACTGATACGTGCCACAGGGGCATAAGTATCAAAGTAGTCTATCCCTGACTGTTGTTTAAAGCCCTGAATGACTAGTCTAGCCTTTAACTTTTCAATAGTTCCATCTACCTTCATTTTCCTTTTGAAAATCCATTTGAAACCAAGAGGTTTACAGCCTGGAGGTAGATCAACCAACACCCAAGTGTTGTTGCCCATGATGGAGTCAATCTCATCATTTATTGCTTCTTTCCAGAAAGCAACATCCTGGGACTTCATTGCTTCTTCAAATGTTTTGGGATCATCCTCAACAATGAAGCAATAGGAATATTGGTCAGAGACCTCACTCCTTGTACCCTCAATTAAGTATAATTAAAACTCAGGTCCAAATGACTTTGGAGTCCTGACCCTTTTGCTCTTCCTGAGCTCAAGTTCAGGTTGTTGAACCACAACCTCATCAGGGGCCTGAGATGATAAATCATCAGGGACCTCTGATACACCATTGTCATCAGTTCCATTTGGAATCCTGTGACTTGGTCTAGGGACTGATGAGAATCTATTCTCATCAAATAGTGCATCCCTTGATTCAATTATTGAATTAATTGAAACATATTCATTAGGTTCAATAACATAGAACCTATAAGCCTTGGAATGCTCAGCATATCCAACAAAGATGCAATCAATGCCTCTTTCACCCAAAGTTTTCAACTTCGGATCAGGGAGTCTTACAACTGCCCTACAACCCCAGACCCTGAGATAATTCAGGTTGGGTTTCTTTTTAGTCCAGAGTTCATAAGGGGTAACCTTGTTCCTTTTGTTGGGAACCCTATTAAGTAAATAGAAAGCTGTTAACATAGCTTCACCCCAGAACCCTTGACTCAGTCCTGAATAGGACAACATGGAATTAACCATCTCCTTCAGTACCCTGTTCTTCCTTTCAGAGATACCATTTTGTTGAGGAGTATAGGGAGCAGTCGTTTCATGGATTATACCAACAGACTGAAAATACAGAGTATCCATGTACTCACCTCCCCTATCAGTCCTGAATCTTTTGATCAGGGACCCAAGTTGCAACTCAACTTCTGTTTTAAATACTTTGAATTTATCTAATGCTTCATCCTTGGTATGTAACAGATAGACATAACAAAACCTAGAAGCATCATCAATAAATGTCACAAAGTACTTCTTGTTCCCCAAGGAGGGAGTGGCATGCAAATCACACAGGTCACTGTGTATCAGCTCCAAGGGCTCAGTCTCACGATTAACACCCTGAAAAGGTTTCTTAGTTATTTTGGTCAACATGCAAGTTTTACACTTTTTAGTGTCCATGTCAAATGCTGGGATTAACCCATCCTTAGACATATCTTGCATCCTTTTATAATGTACATGGCCAAGTCTAGCATGCCACAGGGTAGAGTCATTCAGTTTAGAGGTTGACATAAAGGCTGAATTAACAGTGTCAGTGATAATATTCAGCCTGAACATTTGATTACACAAATAGCCAAAACCAATAAACACACCATGTTTGGACAAAATAAATTTATCAGATTCAATAACTTGTTTATATCCATGATTATTCAAAACACTACTTGAAACCAAGTTCTTCCTTATATCAGGAACATGAATAACATTAAACAAAGTTAAAATCTTTCCAGAACTAAAACTAAGATCTACACAACCACGACCATGCACCAAGGCTGTTGACTCATTTCCCATGTGAAGAATAGATCCATCATTCAGTGACTCATAAGTCTTGAACCAACATCTATCTTTGCACACATGAACAGTTGCTCCAGAGTCAACCCACCACGCAACATCATCATCCTGCACATAGTTAGATTCAGATACATATGTAACATAATAAACCTGAAGATATTCATTAAACATATTTTGACCTTTCAGTGAGTTGGCTGAACCACCACTCCCTGAACCACTAGTGCCTGAACCATTGGTTTTACCACCAATTTTAACACCTTTGCAATCCCTTTTAATGTGACCAGATTTGCCACATTTCCAACAAGTAGGTGTTGCCTTCTTGTTAGGATCAGCCCTTGTGTTATCCTGATGTTTGCGTTTGCCTTTGTTGTCATTGTACCTGGTGGAATTGTTATGTTCCACCATATTGACAACAGATGCACCAGTAGCATTGCTACTCTTTGGCTTGTCATTGTCCTGCGCCCTGAGAGAATCCTCAATACGCAGATGACTACCCAACTGAACAAGTGTCAGTTCTTCCTTCTTATGTTTCAAGGCATGCTTGAAATCTTTCCAAGAAGGAGGGAGTTTGTCAATGATACAAGAAACTGAAATAGCCTCATCCATGTTCATTTTATGTTGTGTAAACCTTCCAAGTATTCCAAGAAGTTCATTGTATTGTTCCATGACTGGTCTTGAATCAGTCATTTTGTAATTTGTGAAATTACTCACAAGAAACTTCTTACTTGAAGCATCCTCAGCCATATATTTGGCATCCAAGGAATCCCAAAGTTCTTTGGAAGATTCAACGTTCTGATAAATGTCAAAGAGAGAATCAGACATACCATTGAGAATTAAGCCTCTGCATACATAGTCATCATTCTCCCATTTGCTCCTCTTCCTTATCTGTTCCACAGTAGCATCATCCCCATGATCCTCAGGAATGGCAGTACTTAGAACATACACCACATTCATGCTTGAAAGCAAGAAGTGCATCTTCTTTTGCCATCTTCTGAAATCAACACCTTCAAACTTATCCAATTTGGAAAAGTTAGCAGCCATATGCCTCATAGCAGCAGCCATTGATTATCACAAAATAGTTTACTTTGATTGTTGGTGGTTGTATTCGCCCAGATCAGGGTAGAGATAATCAATAGACCTAGCTACGTACCAATTTAGGTTACCGGATATCACTTGGAATCGTGTAATCACTTTCCAAAGTAAACTATTCGACCCTAATGCCTGGGTATCACGAATATCTACTTGGGATAAGACCAAATGTTGTTAGTGATTTAGGCACAAATCAATAACCCTTCGTGTTTAAGTGTTGTGTGTTTCTGTGTCTATGTATCATGCATAATATGATTTCCTATATATAGGAATATACTCATGGCTAGTCAAACGGAATTATGAGAATTAATCGGCCCATTAATCTCCACATAATTTTCCCCATTATAGCCTAAAATAGTGGTTAATTGACCCGTTAAATGAGGTCATAAATATAGATGTAACTGCCATTTGAATAGGTCAAATCAGTTACATATCATCAGCAGGATCCACTTATCACTAGCAGCAGATTGTCTGCTCAGCAGCAGAGTCATACTACTAGCAGCAGAATTGCTATCAGCAGTATCCTGATGCCAGTAGCAGGATCCACTATCAGTGGAAACCAATGAATCCTACACAACCACTATTTGAGTCAGGGTGTTCAGGGACCTGATGGGTGTACACTCCGTACCTCCAAGCCCATTACCAGGTGTGAACTAATCCCACCAGTGCACTAAATTTTCCAACATTGCTTGACCGCTGAGATAACGAAAGGAATTCGAGGGGAAGATTAGATCAGGCTGTTATATTGAACATCGTATATCAATATTAGCAAATGAAGAACGCAGTTGACTTTAGAGTGGAAAGAGTCTAATCGATGACATCACAATTTGATTGTCTAACGGGTTGCTTTTGGTATCATGTTTCTTAACAGTACTCCAGACCTTGCAACAAACAAAAACTTAAAACCCATAATTACCCGATTAAGTGGAAGATGTTATTGACTGGAATCTTTGCTCTGTAAAGCCCAAGGCGTTCTTTATTTGCCAATATTGACATTCGATGTTCTATGTCTATTATAGCCTAGGTTCTATATCAAGTGTGGAGTAAAATATATGTACATAGAGATAGGGCTGAGCATCGCAGACCCAAAACCGACCAAGACCGAGAGGACCGACCAAACCGAAGGACCAGCGGTCCGATATCGGTCTGGATTTTTTCCTTATTTCGGTCTCGGTCCGGTCTAGTTTGGACTGGTCTTACGTAAAACCCAACTATTTTTCCTTCTTGGACCGGACAGACGGAAGGACCGGATCGGACCGAACACATTCGGTCCGGTCCTCGGTCTAAGGTTTTGGGCTAGTTCGGTCTCGGTCCGGTCCGGTTGTGGCGGGATGATATAACTAACACCAGAGATGTTCGTGTCCTTTGGCACCATTTGGAATCGTCTGAAAGGTTTCTATAGGATCAGGTGTCCTACTGAGCTCAACCTTTCACCAGAGAAGGGCGCTTAATATGAACAACAGATCCTACAATAACCATAAGACGAAAATAATGAACCATGCATATCATTTGTTGATGGTCGAAACTGTCTCCGTAGCATGCAACAAAGATGTTACTGCACACGCAAATTCTGATCCTTTAAGGCTGCAAAAATAAAGGTATCGTAAGTAGACATATCCAAATTCAGGAACTGGATATATATGTATGGCATTTCAAATAGAATTAATACCTAGTTGTTCTTTGCCACATTTGTGTAATAACACGGCAAACGAACTCAATCGCGGTCACAAATAAGGTTTAGGACTGAAATTACGATAGTCCTAGTGTCTGTCAATTGTGCAGTAAAATATATGTATATAGAGAATACAAATAACGTACAACTTGTCATGCGCCTTGACTCATATTTCAAGTTTGCCACAGAATTTGGAAATTCAGCTATATTGGTCCAATGAATAATCATGGCCTAGCGGTGAATGCAAGAACTAAGAAGACATGTGGCTGAATATTTTTTCTCAAAGGTTACAGTCCTGAAAAAAAAACTATTAGTGTAATAATAGTTACAAATAAAAGAAGTTTAAAAAAGGGGGAAAAAAAGAAAAAAAAAAAAAAAAAAAATGGATTGTTACATACATTACTTCGTAGATGGATGGTTTAAGCTCGTAAATCGAATTGGAATTCAGAATAAGAACTCCAATAGTGTTAAAGCCCATTTTCTAAATTCCAGTTTGATTTATGAAATTGAACCGTCAATCTACAAAGTAATGTAGGTCAAACCATTAACTCAGCAAGTAATGCAGTAACGTAATTCATATGATGTTACTTTGAACTTGCCCTTAAAATCGTATTGGTATGTCAATGCATGTTATAATCGTGCAGGTTTCAATGAAACATGTTTGCATAACGTTGGCATACCGATAGGTTTTCGAGGGAAAGTTCAAAATACCAAGTCGAAGTGTGTATGACAGTGATGACGATAGTGCTAAATGTATTTCACTTTTGAAAAGTAAACTTAGTTAGCCTATTCATTATTTAAGTTTCTTTATTTTTCCTTGGTCCATATAATATACTTTCGTATAACGACGAATGGTCTACATAACAGGATATATAGTTTTCAACCAGCAATTGACGTGCCTCAGTTATTACCTCAATAGCTGCGTCATTGTCCTAAGCGCAAAGATTATGCAACAGGACATGGAAAAAGGAATTTTGTAAAATCCGCTTCTACAATATCAAATGTGTCTCGAAAGCTTTAACTTTATATAACTAGTTCTACCGTTTTCTCTTAATTCAAAACACACGGGTAAAAGTATAACTCTCGTTTATAGTAAAGAGTTTTGGTAAGATCACGTCGTTCCACAAGTACTGATATTATTCTATGTATCAATGAAACTACTTAGGTTGATTTAGAAAGCGATTAAGAAAATTATGCAAATAACTCAAACTTCAAAAGGATTCAGATATGTGACAAGTATGATCACTCGGATAGTTTCCATAACTCAATGGTAGGCTAATGATGACGATCTCAAGTAGTGAAGCGAGTTCAATCCACAAACGACTATTTTTATCAAAATGGCTTTTTTCACAGATTAACTATTTTGATTCAAGACTTATGTTTCTTTTCCAAGTTAATATGTTTTCACAAGTTCATAGAGACAATTGCAATAATTAAAACGCAGTTGTTTATGACTTAACAAAAGCGGATCTCTCCAACCAATTGATCAAAGCACATAGACATGTTTTGATAATTATATAATGTCAATTAATTCTTTCGACCTATACCAATTAAGTACAACCAGAAGAGATAAACAATGGAAAAGAGTTTTAAACACATCAGAGGTTTCAGCATAAACAAGAAATCAAATGAGATCATATCATAGCCAGATCACTTTATTATATTAACATATCCAAGCAATCATAAGGAGTTTAGCCTAAAATGGCTTTAGTAATCATGCTTACAGTGATGAAATGAGATGTAGAGATAGACATACGCCCTGAATTGAATACAACGATTTCACTACCGTCACTAGCGATCAATTATACCAATACCATGTCGTACTTCAACGTATACCAAAATTATGCTTCACATGCCCAATCTAATTGATGTATTTGACTGAGAAATGATATGATGAGTGTGTAAATACTCATCATTTCTGTCACATTTAGACTGCAAAAACATCTGAAAACACACAGGAATGCCTTAAAATAGATAAAATATCCCTGGATTGTGTTTTTATGCAAAAGGATAGAAAACTGATAAAAAACAAGTCAAGTTTGCAGAATTGGCAGTTTCAGTCCCTGAACTTTCAAAAGTTGTCAAAACTAGTCCTTGGCTATTCAAAACATGGAATTTATCATCAAAGGTCCTTAGGGATTCTCAAGTTGTCAAAATTAATCCTTTAAAGTTCGAAATTACAAAATGGCAACTTAGGTCCCTGAAGTTTCAAAAATGGCAAAACAAGTCCCCCAGGTTTTAAATATTGAAAGTTAACATCTTAAGTCCTTGGGGAAATTAAAAACTTGGCATAAAAGGTCCTTTTGATAACTTTGGAGAATTTACATGTTCAAACCCTTCATGAATTCAGAAATTACAATTTTGGTCCTTGGGCTTAAAACCTATACAAACTAAACGGACATAACAAAATAACCCAACCAAATCCAAACCCAATCCTTCAACCCATTACACCCAAAGCCCAACTCCAAGCCCACTACTAGTTATAGAACCGTTTCAAATAATCCATGGGTCAAATAAGTCAAACACCCGCCCCCTGGTTCTTCTTCCTCACGTGGGAGATACTGCAAATCCACCTTCCCTCCTTACTTCCACCTCACAAACCTCACCCCTTGTCTCCCTAGCCTCCCCTAACCTCCAAAAATCATTTATTGTTCCTAAAACTATCCAAGCAACCCAAGAGCAGTTTAGCACGTTTTCCCCGCCAAAAAATCCAAGGAGGTCAAAAAGTCTTGGAAAATATCTGAATACAAGTGGGATTTGTTCCTTGGGGCCCACTGAAGCTGAAAGATGATTAATATAAGCAAAGGGAAGCAAGGAGAAATCTATCTAGTGTAATTTTAGTAAAATTTAGTCGAATAGTGTAATTTTCCCCATTTTAAGTGTACTTTAAATCTTTCAAGTTATTTTTCCTGTATTCTAAGTGTGTTGTAAAACTGTTTTAAGTGTTAATTTCAATATTCCATTTTGAATTCAGAGTATGCAAGTTTTCTTTATTAAAATTCTCATAATAGCTTGAAGTTATTATTAGTTAATACTAAGGACTCATGTAGCTCATATAAGCTCCCATAAAGCTTATAAAAGCTTTTAGAAACCTTAAAACCCAGTTTAGTAGCAAAAAAGCAAAAATTACAAAAAAATAAGAAAAAATCAAGAAAAATAAAAAAGGAAGAAGAAAGAGGTGAAAAAGATGAAGCAAGGCTGAAAGTTGATTGGAATTGGGTTAAAGGGTCTGTGGAGACCTATTAGGTTTGTCCTTTGGTTCTGGTTCTACATTCTCAGCTTGATAACTCTTGTAAGGATTTCTTTAATTTTTGCTATTCACTGTTCATAGCTAGTTAATTGTTGTTTCATGCTTATTTAGGTCTGATTGGATCATAGTAGATTGCTATTAACTAGTTTCTAGCCTTGAATCATTGTTTGCTTTAAAAATTTGGCATGACAGTCCATTAGGGTGTGTTTAGATAGAACTGTCTGAGTGATCTATGTTGGTTGATTATTGATGCTAGTTGTTTATTTCACTCACATTTGGTCTAATATAACTAGTCAAGTCAAGGAAACTAAGTTGTAAACACTAAAAGGTCAAAATCATTTGATAAAGCCTAGACAGTCCAACTGTCAAGGATTTATATTTGCAAATCTTACCCAATTGGTACTAAACTTGTTTTTCTAGCTTGATTTGGTGTTTTTATATCACAATCTATCACAATCAAGCAGCAAATCAGTCATAAAGTTCATAAAAGTCAATCTTGTGCACAAAAGAAAAAAGTCAAATTGCATGAACTTGAAAATTGGGCAATTTTGTTAGATTTTTAATTAGCTTGTTGTTGTAATCTAGCTTGTGAGCTTTTGCATGCTTATTGTGTCCCAGCTTATGCTTCTTGAGATAATTTTATATTATTTTTTTGAATTTTTCTGTGGGCCCCGCTTAGCCTCAAAGGCAGCTGCAGGGGAAGTTAGCTCCCCTGCACCACCATTGCTTGCTCTCTGTCTTCACTTTCAGTGGACCTGATGCAGGTTTTACCGACCAAGTTTTAATATTTATAATAACTCGTATTACCCTAGGTCTACCTATGTGCACTAACGGACAGAGAATCCGGTCGTGTATAGAATAGAAAATGGTAACTCCGAGGTCGACCCAAGAGCTATGTGGAACGGATTAAGTCAAAGTCTAATGTCACTAAAATAAAGAGAAATGATTGAAATGATTGAATGATTGAAAAGAAATAAAACACGAAAACAAATAATGAAATAAGGTAAAGTTGTGAGCAGTGGAAGAAAAGTGTACTAGCCTAGTTACTACTCCTATATCGTTTTTAGCCAAGTTCCCTATTAAACTCTTCTTATAATTTAGGTGGGGCGGACATATATCACTAGGTGCATATGGTCAAGTTCCCTAGCCTATCTTCCCCGAATCATGCCAGGAACCATGGGATCTCCATGCAGTAAGCCGGCGACAAGTATACGGGTTCAAGTCATTAAGTGCCTCTACACGCAAGACTAATCTCTAAATGGTCCGTTGTCACGATCATAAACCACTTCTATAGCTTCTTAAGTTCATCAAGTGCGGAAGGTGATCCTATGGTTAATTCGCACGCAAGGCAATATGGTCAGTTGTCATCCCTCCCATTTCCTCGCAATCCGTTGTGCTAGGGTCCTATTGTAAATTCTCCTAGCCTGCCAACTAAACTGGGGTCTTAATTCAGTTCGTGAAGGCGCAACAGATACTACCGCAAATCAAAACTACCGAAACTAAAGGTTCTCAAGATATACTATGCATGCACACACGTAATTAAAGCATAATAGAAAAGTGCGCAAACAAGGTTAAAACAATATAGGCATCATAACTAGGCTAGCACCAGAGGTGCTTAGCCAATCATATTATAAAGATCACTTGAATCAATGTTCATACAAATCATGGAATCAAAATGAAATTCAAGAAATGAAACGCTAAAACTTATGGTGATTAGAATGTGAATTCTCCCTTGGAAAGCCTCCGTATGCTGTTGTAGAAGGGCCTCCTAACTCCTCCAAACGATCTCTGACTTTGTGTGTGAGAAAGTTGCTTGTGAAATGTAGAAAATGAGGCTGTATTTATAGGCCCGGGACACGTTACGGCGAAATCACAAAATGTGTTATGCCGAAGTCTTGAAATCTTATCCAGATCCGGGGTTTACGGCGTAACTGAGGTTTCATTACGCCATAATGATCATTTAGGGTTTAGCTCCACCGTAATCTTCAAATGGTTACGCCGTAGAGATAATATCGGATCTGAGCTATCTTTTCGTAGTCTTTGTTACGCCGTATTCCCAAAAAGTGGTTACGCCATATATTAAATCATGGATTAGGACTACTCTCGTACACCTGGTTACGCCGTATTCAGTAACGGTTGTTACGGCGTAATCTTCATATCTGAGGATTCCTTGAGACTTGAGGTTGTTACGGCATAATCTAGGATAGATGTTACGCCGTAACTCTTGATCAGTGTTGACTTTGGTCTTCTAAGTAGAAATCCAAGCTACGGCGTAATTGAGAGAATGAGTTACGCCATAGATTATTTCCAGCATACTATCATTTGTCTATCTTTAGCACGTACTTTCCACTTTCCACGTTCTCCTTAGCTCCTATTCTCATGCTTAACCTGGATACAAAATATAAACGAATCATAGCATATATCCAAACAATAATCAATATAAACGAGCATAATAGAGGGAAATTGACACTTAAATATCAGGCTTATTTGATGTTATCAAATATCCCCCCACTTGAACTCTACTTGCCTTCAAGTAGACCTTATTAGAAGTATTCTTAAAAAGATATCCCCCAACATTACTCGGGAAATATGAATCTAAAAATATCCTATGCTAGAATTTCTCAAAGCCGAACACCTCACGAAAAGGGAACAAACACTCACTCTCTCTATATTCTAAGTGTCAATTTTCGGGGTGATCACTCATTGCTCAGTCATAGTCTGTATTCTATCATAGGCTTGGCTGTTACACAAAACTCCCCCACTAGAGCTAAGGTTGGAACAACTCTCGAAGGCAACATTGGGTGAACATATATAAGGTTAAGGGTGATGTGTCGTTACTAACATGCTACGTCAAAAGCGACAAAGGAAATGATACATGACCGGAATGCCGGGCAAGACACCAAGACCTGCTCGGACCCTTCACCTAAGCATGATTCATGACTAAGGGTAGGAATAAACATGAGATAACACATAATTGGTGTAAAATGAAAAATAACAAGGAAATAGTCTAAACCTAAAACTAAGTCATCATCATCCACCGTTCGCCC
Source organism: Artemisia argyi (assembly GCA_030686995.1). Lineage (NCBI taxonomy): Eukaryota > Viridiplantae > Streptophyta > Magnoliopsida > Asterales > Asteraceae > Artemisia > Artemisia argyi. The sequence goes on from JARVZY010005916.1 coordinate 15,225, forward strand.
AAGGTCTAAGCTTCAAAACGCAGAAATTGGATCATAACAAGTAAGTGTGCCATTAGAGGACGTCATGATGGGCACAAAACTTGGTCTTCATGTTGGTGTAGAGATAATCACCAACTCGTTTCTTCAAATGTGACCGAAGTGGCCTCTTCGATGCTAATTCTTTAAAAGCTCTTCATCAAAAGTGCTATACATTTGTGCACTTGTTTCTTCAACCTATTCGCATACATAAATTCACATTTTTTTTCTTTTTTTTGAATCATAACTAAAGAAAATACATCCCCCCACTTGAGATGAACAATGCATGAGAATTTGGGGGGTCTTCAAATGATCTTCAATGATTTATCTTTGTAGGCGTGATTCCCGAATTCCTTCACTTAGACCTCGAACTAGGGCAAACAACAACTTCCCAATCATAGACTAGACTACACGGTAGGCTAAGGTGTAATGGTGTAACGAAACAAAATATTGTAGGGTAAGAAACGAAAGGAATGGCTCAAAAGGGTGTACTACGGGTATCTTGCACTAAAGATGAGTGCAACAAAAGGGTTTACACGGGGGTCGAGAAGTCGAGGTGACTAATCTATAAACACACACATACAAGGCTATTTGGGTGATAATCCTAAAACGTTGCCTTCTAAAATTGCCCCTTCCAAACGTGTCTAGCACATTACTCGTCTATGGGTTTGAAATGATGTAAAAGCCATGTTCTAAAGTTTACAAAACTACCGGCACACTTAATATTTGGGGTGGATTTGGGTAAACAGGGTGAAACTGAATAGGCTAAATCCTCACCATATGAATTCAAGGGTTAAATGCGCTCGGCTAAGGTCTATTCTAGTTAGGTTAAGAAAAACATGTCAAAATTTTAAAAATGGCACAATTTTTCAAAATAAACTAGAAAAAATGAGGGCAAATGAAGTTCAATATAATTCTACTCCCGTCCCCCCACTTGAAATGTACAAAGTCCCTTTTGTACTAAAAATGAAGAAATTGTGAAGAGAAGGTAGAATTAGAGCAAGAACTTCCCTGAGGTTTGCTCCATAAATGAAAGAAGGATCACGAAAAATCGTCGTGCCTTCACTTGCCTCCATGAGCAAACTCCATTTCCCTGAAATCACATCACTACCACAAGCATAAATCTACAAAAATAAAACAAAGAAAATCCTAACTCACTTTCGTAGGAACCACGGTTGCATTTAGCGTATGCAACAAGCCTTTTAAACCGCTTGGTGTCCCAAGTGGACGAGTGAAGTCTCGTGAGGGTTTACAAGGAACATACCCACAAAGTTCATTTAAAAACTAATACAAGTTAAGTAGGTTTGAAAACATTTAAAAGGGAACACCTCAGAAAGGTGTTACGGCGTAACCAAGGAATTGAGTTACGCCGTAAATAGAGAAAACCTGGAGAGATCAGCTATGGTACGGGGGTTACGGCGTAGTCGTAGGACTGTGTTACGCCGTAACTGCTGATCAGAGAGCATTAGTTCCTGCAGAAAATGCATTCTCTCGTTTCTCCACACTCCAATTCCTGCAAAAATGTAAAACAAACCTACAAACCAACAAAATAAAGAAAAAGGATAATACGGGTTTTCTCCTGTAAGAGCTCTTTTGTTTATTATCGAGTCTTTAAGTTAGACTCATTCTCACGGTCGATCACCAATGGCTGTTGCCCATCTCGTGGACATGCCCTCTTCCATGTTGTATCCACTCAATAAGTCCTAAGTCTTTTTTATATTCATCACCAAGCATTAAGCAACCTGTGTAGAACTTCTTTATCTTTTGGTGCGGATACTTATACCCATTAGCCTTATCCTCATCACTTAATTCAAGAAGCGGCCGCATACGACTTAATTGCTTGAAATTCAAGTGCTTGAAATTTTTCACGACCCTTGGCATTCTAAAAATTGTTTTGTCATTCCTATACTGTAGCCACACTATTCCTTGCTTAGCATCTTTTCCTAATCCTGATGCAGCTTTGGAAGGACTTCATAAAATTACTCTGGTCAGTCCATCTTCAACAAACTCGCTCACGTCATCTAATACCACAAAATCCACAAGGAAGGTGTACATGCCAATGAAGATATGGACGTTTGTAGCAATCCCTAGGAAATTGTTTCCTTTATATTCCAACTCTTTAATCATGATTTGGTTATAGCACTCTTTGGAAATAATGTTAACAGGCGAACTCGTGTCAACAAAAGGATGAAAATCCGCATACCCAATTTTGCAAGAAAGCTGTAAGTTATATGGGTTCCTGTGGTGTATTCTTGTCCCCATTCCAAAGAACATAGTTCGTCCGACATCTTTCGACTGCTTATCTACTAGTGGGACTTTCTCAACCTCAACTTGGAAATCATCCAAACTCACTCCCAACGCGTCATTGTTTTCCTCAAAATCTATGAAAACATCAAAGTCATCTCCCGACGAGATTTCATTGTGTTCTTGCGAAGTGTAGGGGTTATGTTGGCCAAAAACGCATCCAATTGGTCTCCATAGTCTCCTTCTTCGTGAACCTGTTCCATCATACAAACTTTTTGGGGCAAAGTAGCACAATTGTTAGCCATAAAGGTTAGAACTTCTCCGTTTACTTCAATAGTCATTTTTCTAGCAAAAACATCTACTTTGGCATGAGCGGTAGCAAGCATAGGTCTTCCCAGAATTATCGGGATCTTACCATCTTCCATCATTTCGAGAATAACAAAATCTACTGGAAAAACAAACTTATCAATTTTGACTAAAATGTTTTCCACAATTCCCTTAGGGGATTGCATCATTTTATCTGCCATTTCAATGTCCATTTTAATAGTTTTAAGGTTCCCACTCCCAAGCGTAAGAACATAGAATAGGGCATAATACTAATACTAGCCCCTAAATCGGCTAAAGCATTGCTAATTTCAAGATTGCCAATGAGACAATGGAGAGTGAAACTTCCTGGGTCTTTTTCTTTTGGTGGTAGTTCATTCCTTATAACTGCGGAACACCTTGCATTAAGCTGTACTGATTCCATCTCTTCTAAGCTCTCTTTTTGCTCAATGAGTTCCTACACAAATTTCACTTTGTTAAAATCACCTTTAATTGATTCAATAAGAGGTAAATTCACGGGGAGGGCTCCAAGATCATCGAGGAGAAGCTTTTCTTTATAAATCCTTGATTTAACTTTTTCAGAGAATGTTCTGGGATTAACAATAGCTTCCTTGGTGATTCCAATATTGACAGCACTAATGATTTCCTCGGTCGCAACGGGCTTTTTGAGACCGTTCATGATGGCAGAAGCGCATTCACTAACTACATTCTCCAATTTAGCGATTCTTTCGTTATGCTCTTTAAGGGATGTCATGGTGAATTCAACAAATTTTTTCAACATTTCATCCTCACGTGCTTGCCTCTTAGATGATTCTTCCATGTACCTTGAGACTAATTCCTCAATTCCGCCTCTTGTCGTGCTAACCATGCTTTTCACCTCTTCCTTTCTTTGTTCATTTTCTTCACTATTTATTTCCTCTCTTCTTTTCATGAAGAGTTCTCCATATTCCTCCTTGCGTTTGACGAAAGTCTTCATAACCTTATGTTCGAAGTTGTCTTTAGGTCCAAATCCGGTCTCAGCGTGCCACTTGTAGCAATGGTTTACGATTCTTTGTATTGCTTCCAAGGCAAGATCTGGAGTCATCCGAGGAATGTGGAGCTGATCATCAAGCAGTTGGCGGTTATATTTGTCCAAGCCTCGATAGAAGATAATGACCATTTGGTGTTTGTTCAGGTTATGCATTGGGCACCGGTAGAGGAGTTCATTGTACCTTTCCCATGCTTGATAGAGTGTTTCCTCTTTAACTTGCATAAACCTATGGATCTTCCCCAGCAATTCTGACATTCGAGATGGAGGACAGTAATGCTTTACAAAAGCTCTTCGAAGATTGTCCCAAGATTGCTTTGATTCAGGAGGAAGTCTATTAAACCAAATTTTAGCTGCTCCTGTAAGAGAGATGGGGAACACCTTAAGTATTAGCGAATATCTTGACACGTTCGGTATGCTAAACAGACTGCAAAGATATAACACTTCTTCCACATGCTCATGCACATCATCATCGGCTTCCCCAGCGAACTGCGTACGATGTAATTCTTGCGTGAGCGTACTTGGAATAGAATAACCGTCATGATTAGGTGTTGAATCAAACATCCTTTGGCAGCTTGCGTTAGTCTTTTCCAAGTATTGGTTTATTGTGATCTCATCGTCGTCATTGATGTTGCTCACCTCAGCTTCTGAGTTGGAGGACTCAGAATTGTAAAATAAGAAAATATTATGAATGGGTACAGCGGACACATTTCTTTTAGCACGAAACTGTCTTTCCGGATTATCAAACGGTGTAGCCAAGAATGGTTTTGAGCTCCTTGTCTTGTATCCTGACATAATAACAGAAATAACAAGTAAGTAATAGCAGACTTAGAATTGAATCCTAAAATAGCTCCCCGGCAGCGGTGCCAAAAACTTGATGCAGGTTTTACCGACCAGGTTTTAATATTTATAATAACTCGTAATACCCTAGGTCTACCTATGTGCACTAATGAATAGAGAATCCGGTTGTGTATAGAATAGTAAATGGGAACTCCAAGGTCGTCCCAAGAGCTATGTGGTGCGGATTAAGTCTAAGTCTAATGTCACTAAAATAAAGAGAAATGATTGAAATGATTGAAAAGAAATAAAACACGAAAACAAATAACGAAATAAGGTAAAGTTGTGAGCAGTGGGAGAAAAGTGTACTAGCCTAGTTACTACTCCTATATCGTTTTTAGCCAAGTTCCCTATTAAACTCTTCTTATGCTTTAGGTGGGGCGGACATATATCACTAGGTGCATATGGTTAAGTTCCCTAGCCTATCTTCCCCGAATCATGCCAGGAACCATGGGATCTCCATGCAGTAAGCCGGCGACAAGTATACGGGTTCAAGTCATTAAGTGCCTCTACACACAAGACTAATCTCTAAATGGTCCGTTGTCACGATCATAGACCATTTCTCTAGCTTCTTAAGTTCATCAAGTGCGGAAGGTGATCCTATGGTCAATTCGCACGCAAGGTAATATGGTCAGTTGTCATCCCTCCCATTTCCTCGCAATCCGTTGTGCTAGGGTCCTATTGTAAATTCCCCTAGCCTGCCAACTAAACTGGGGTCTTAATTCAGTTTGTAAAGGCGCAACAGATACTACCGCAAATCAAAACTACTAAAACTAAAGGTTCTCAAGATATACTATGCATGCACACACGTAAAAGCATAATAGAAAAGTGCGCAAACAAGGTTAAAACAATATAGGCATCATAACTAGGCTAGCACCAGAGGTGCTTAGCCAATCATATTATAAAGATCACTTGAATCAATTATCATACAAATCATGGAATCAAAATGAAATTCAAGAAATGAAACGCTAAAACTTATGGTGATTAGAATGTGATTTCTCCCTTGGAAAGCATCCGTATGCTATTGTAGAAGGGCCTCCTAACTCCTCCAAACGATCTCTGACTTTGTGTGTGAGAAAGTTGCTTGTGAAATGCAGAAAATGAGGCTGTATTTATAGGCCCGGGACACGTTACGGCGTAATCACAAAATATGTTACGCCATAAGTCTTGAAATCTTATCCAGATCCGGGGTTTACGGTGTAACTGAGGTTTCGTTACGCCGTAATGATCATTTAGGGTTTAGCTCCGCCGTAATCTTCAAATGGTTACGCCGTAGAGATAATATCGGATCTGAGCTATCTTTTCGTAGTCTTCGTTACGCCGTATTCCCAAAAAGTGGTTATGCCGTATATTAAATCATGGGTTAGGACTACTCTCGTACACCTGGTTACGCCGTATTCAGTAACGGTTGTTACGGCGTAATCTTCATATCTGAGGATTCCTTGAGACTTGAGGTTGTTACAGCGTAATCTAGGATAGATGTTACGCCGTAACTCTTGATCAGTGTTGACTTTGGTCTTCTAAGTAGAAATCCAAGCTACGGCGTAATTGAGAGAATGAGTTACGCCATAGATTATTTTCAGCATACTATCATTTGTCTAACTTTAGCACGTACTTTCCATTTTCCACGTTCTCCTTAGCTCCTATGCTCATGCTTAACCTGGATACAAAATATAAACGAATCATAGCATATATCCAAACAATAATCAATATAAACGAGCATAATAGAGGGAAATTGACACTTAAATATCAGGCTTATTTGATGTTATCAGGACCCCATAGGGCACTCTAGTGGGCCCCATTGGCTAAATATTGGTTCTTTGGTTAGCCCAGCTGGCTGTCTTCCTATTTCAGGCCTTGTTAAGCCATAAGCTCTCTTGAGCTTCCCTAAAACTAGCTGCAAATAGAGTGACAGCAGACTGCACTATGCAGTTGGTCAAATTGCTTATTTAGCATTTCTAGCTTATCTAGTGCTTCAATCTTGTTGTTTTTGCCCAAAGTTTGTACCTAAATCACCCAAAGTTTATTAGCTTAAAGCTAATTTCTAACTTTTTGCCTTCACAGTTCACCAATGTCAACTGTCTAGGCTTAAGCACTCCAAATTGCTTATTGTTAAGCACTAGCTGATCCCATTTCACAAATAGTCTCTCATTTTCAGTTTAAAGTAGGTTTTTAACAAGAAAAACCAGAAAATCCAACTTTAAAAATAGTGATAGCTTCTATTTGATAGAAGTTATCTTTTTCATTATTCTTTTTAGCTTATTATTAAGCACTTTTATATTTTCATATTTTTCTTTAGTTCCTTATAGTTTAAAGTACTTTTGAAAAATTTTCTAGATTTTTCTATTTTTATTTACTTTTTTTTATAATTATTATTAGATTAATTAATAAATAATTAATATTAACTTATTAAATAGAAGTAATAGTTTTTATTAAATAATACCAATTTTTATATTTTTCCTAGGTTCTAGACAACTGAAAGTATTTGTAGGAATTTTTCTAGATTTTTACTTTGTCATTTAGTAATTTTGAGAATTAATATTAATTTAATTAATAATTAATTAATATTATGGTATTAAATAGAAAAATTAGATTTTATTAAGTAATACATAGTTTTTATAATTTTCCTACCTTTTAATTAAGTTAAAACATTTTTAGGAATTTTGATGCGTGGTTTGTGAACCTTACAACAGGTTTTACCTCTCGAGGGATCTCAAGAGGCTTACAACCCCACCAGAAAGTGTACCTGACCGATGTAGTATAGTGTAGTGGTAAGTACTGGGGATTGATCGTTCTCCACAGGGAATAATGTCGTTAGGTTATGAAAGCTACTCTAAATAGGTCTAGGGGTGAAGGAAGATTATTTTTGTATTTTTATATTTTTATGAAAACAATTAAATCTTGGGTTTTGAAGAGAGGGCGGAATTAGTTGCTAGTCAACTAACCCAAATAACTACTATTGCAAAGAAAATAAAATAACTAATTAATCTAAGGTTGTGAAACTTATGAGGAGACAAACGTGTTTACTTAAATTTCATTATTCCCTAACTATCTCTTACCGGTTAATCAGTGTGTGTATTAATTGCGTGGATGAAGGGTGTATTCCTAGCAAGTCGTGGGGTGGCGTACATAACTCCCCAATCCTATGAGCTCTTATCTCCTCCTACAACAATGTGCACCAACACATATACATAGGGATTGTAAACAGTGGCTCACGCATTAAATACTACCTTAATAGCCGTGGCACGCGTTGACTACATGTTTCCTAAGACGTCTAGCAGGTTACATATAAGAGTTTAGCTAGTTTTCTTAGGCCTAACATCGATGGAACAATCATCCCAACAAGTAATAACACACCAACAACCAATAATTAATAGTTAGGTTTCATTAGATCTAAGCAAACACAAAGAAGTCTAGCCTAGCATGTTAATTGAAAGACAAGCATGAAAGATAATTAACCAACACATAGACATATTGATTAAATTAAGAGAAGACTTATCTTTAATTAAGCATGAAGGGATCAAGGGTGGAAAACCCTTGAAAATACAGTGAAAAGTCGTCTAGGGTTTTCTCCCAAAAGTTGTACCAAAGTTCCACCTTAATGAATGAAAAATAAAAGAGTATATATAGAAAAATAGTCTCGGACGGCGTCAGGTTATACACCCTGACGCCGTAAGCTCGCCGCCATTAGGGTTTCCAGATCGCCTAGATCTATCTCTGACGCCGTCAAGTGTAATTTGGGTCTGGGCCGTCTCTCTTTAGCTTAACACCAGACGGCCTTGGGTCTCTAAAGCCTGACGCCGTCGGGTGCAATCTTTAGATTTTCTTCCAAGGGCGTCTCGTATAGTCCAATCCACTCCTTTGTTCAGGTTTGCTGACGGCGTCCCATTGTGGCTCTGACGTCCAAAAACGTCCAAAATAGCATGTTTTCTAGAATTCTTCTCAAAAGTACCTAAAATGACAAAAGGAACGATTTAGGGCAACATTTGATCATATTTGCTCGATTTAGGGGTTAAATGACCCCCTAAAAGCGTAACACTTTTCACCTCATCAAGTACCCTTACACTTGAGATTTGCTTGTCCTCAAGCAAATAGGCTTTTATTCCAATCAAAATATGAGTTAGGGGTCATTTAACACAAATATAAAAGTAATTACAACAAATAGTTACTCGACCCTAATCATAATGAGCACGGAAATCATACACTAGCACCTCATAAATAGTGTTTGGATACTCTCATCTCTCAGGTGTCATAAATTTAAAATCTCACAAATGAAAATGAATAATATCACTCACTACCTGTCATAACAAATAGATTACCATAGGCTTGAAAGAGGACAGATTACTCCTCCACTAGGTGTAAGCACCTAAGATAAACTATCAAAGAGGGCTTTCCAAAGGGTTATAATGTAAGGTGTAGGGATATGATAAACACGGTTTGGTTGGAATAAAGGGTATTTTACTTGTGTCAAGTTAATTACCATGATAAAATACATGTACTATACAATATTGCCAAGACAAGAATAGACTCGATCTTAAGCTAATGAAACAAAAACATCAAATAAACATAAAAGGAAACGGGATGGTAGTCCGTATGTTTTTCTATTTTCATTTTCTCATTTTTTTTGTATTTTTCTTGATTTTTTCCATTTTTTTTATTTTTTTTCTTTTTATTTATTTTTTTTTATTATTTTTTTTGCATACACTCTTGCCCTACCATCCAAAATAATACATTATAGGGGAGTTGCATCCCCTAACACTTGAACTTTTACATAACTTTACATTTACTATTCTAATGACTCAAATTAAGATAATCGAAAAACTTGGAGTACTTTTAAAATATTTTGCACATATGGGGGTAATAATGTTGTTCTTCCCCGTTACTCCATTACACTAGTACTTTACCCATGAGTCCCGATCGTCCCAAAACAATATGTACAAGGATATGACTTGACTTAGCAACCATGTAATTGACTAGATAACTAACAAGGGTTTAAACAAATGTTGTCACAATAATGTACTAAAGATGAGTGCATACAAGGTAGGTTAAGGCGATTTGGGTGTACATTTTAGTGGGGTGTAACAAATTCTCACTTTGAGTAAGGTGCTCAAAGGTCGAAACGAAAAGATAGGCTCAAATGGGTGTACTAGGGGTATCGTGTACTAAAAATGAGTACATCGCAAAGGGTGTGGGAGAATTACTTGACCAATGTAGCCAATGTAATTATGACAAATAAAAACACGGGTATAAAAACAAGGGGTTAATCCTAATGCCTCTTATCATTTAGTAGATCTAACTACACGAATGTAGTCTCACTTTTGGATTTGAGATGGTCCTAATGCAAGTTCTAGAATCTAAGTATTACCGGTACTCACATCATAGCATCAATAATGGATGCTTCTCCTACCAATTCTGGGGCGAACCTCACATATTTGGGGTGGAAAATTTTTTTAGTGGTACGGTTTTGTGCTAGTCATACAATTCCCTATCCATGAGACGCTTATTAGGACTAAAGTTCCGCTTCTAAATATTGTAAAAAATTTTAAATTGGCGATAAAATTGGCCTAACAAATATTTATCTCGGTTTAACTACAAATTTACCATCAAACAAACAAAAATCAAGTGCAATTGCATTCTCTAAGGTGTCAAGCTTTACCCTCCCCTTACACTTAAGATGAACATTGTCCCCAATGTTCAAATGAAGACATAAAAGTGAATAAGGTAAAAGAATGAAATCAAATACTCCCCTGATTTGTTTGATGTGGATAGTGAGGTAGCATGGTTAGATCTTCTTCCAAGAAAACGAAGGCTTCAAAGCTTCCTTTCCGAAATGTAAATCATCTTCTTGTCCAAAATAACCTGTTAACCTGAAAAAGAATAAAGGCGAACCTCGCGTAAAATCGGCGGTATTTTCTATAATAGGATATAATGCTTGTGGAATGAATGTTTCTACAGAATTCCTGGAGATTATAAGTTAGAGAGTTAACAAAACATTTTATGATTCCGGAATAAAAACAAAACTTTCAAAATTTGCTGAAAATTACTGCCTGACGCCGTCAGGTTATAACCCCTGACGCCGTAAGAAATGATCTGACGGTTTTCTCATGTTAAGTTTCCGGAAAATTTTCTGCAAAAACTATACCTTACTTCCTGGAATTCCTGCATAAACATCATTATGACTCGATACAAGCATTTGACTCAAACAATACTAATATGAATGTTAATTTACATTGTTATGATTCATGTTCATTTGTTCTTAAAAACCGATTTAGATTTCCCTTACACTTATCTTTTGCAAAATACCTTTATATGTAGTTAAGACGAAGTTAAAAACAAAATAAAGCATTTTCACAAGTTAATTTTGAAGTATGAATCAATAACAAGAAAAATGACAATCATACGGAAGCAAATAAAATCAAACAAACAAACAAATAAACAAACACACAAAACAAATAAAGCTTGGGTTGCCTCCCAAGAAGCGCTTTTCTTTATTAATTAACGAGTCTTGTAGCTAGACTCAAAGTCATGGCTTATCTAGTGTCTCTTATTCTCACATATCCGAGTGTGAGCAATCTAATTGTTGCCTCATCTTTCTTGTATTCATCGTCCAACTCTAAACATCCATTATAATATTTCTTATTTTTCTCATGTGAATATTTGAGCCCCTTTCTCTTATCATTCTCGCTTAACAAGTTAATAGGCACTAGTTTATTACAATACTCAATGGAGAAGTTCTTAAACCTAGGGTGTGATCAGGGCATTTGATAAACATAATCTTCATCCCCATCCGAGAATGTAATTAACCCATCCACATGTTTTTCGTCAAGGTTGGTTAACCTTTTAAAGGGTTCTCCAAAAATGACTTGGGTTAACTTGTTGTCAATAAATTCTCCTAAGTTGTCCATAACCATAAAGTCCACCAAATACACAAAACTTCCTACGAACACGTGAAGTGGTTCAACCCTAGCGACTAAGTTATCTCCTTGATATTCTAGCTTGTCTACCTTGATTTTGTTATAATTAGCGCGAGAGATTATATTCATAGGTAGAGATGAGTTAAGATAAGCATAAAAACTATGATAACCAATCTTACACGGAAATTGCATATTAAAGAGGCCATCCATTTCAATCTTAGTCCTAGGGTCCACATACTTAAAGGGATCAATTTCTTCTTTTCTTCTTACCTCGTTAAGTACTTCTCCATCATCACTATCTGTATCGGGATCGGAGTCATAAAATGGACTATTTGCATAGTCGTTCTCATGGTCAGACTCCTCCATCTCAGAATCATTACCAAAGTGGTGGTTGGGTGAAAGGTTGTTGTTTTCTACGATTAGGGCGGGAATGGGTAGTTGGAAATTTGGACGGCGGAAAACACGAATAACAGGGATCAAGCGATCAATATTACTCATGATGTAGGTGGAAGATGTCACAAACAAAAGCACAAAGAAATAAGATAGACTAAAGAAAATCCTAGAAAAATAAAGTAAAAATCTCACCAGAAAGGAATCTAGTGAGTAGACCTAATACAATACAAATTCAAAACCTAAACAATAACTATTTCCTAGCAGCGGCGCCAAAAACTTGATGCGTGGTTTGTGAACCTTACAACAGGTTTTACCTCTCGAGGGATCTCAAGAGGTTTACAACCCCACCAGGCAGTGTACCTGACCGATGTAGTATAGTGTAGTGGTAAGTACGGGGGATTGATCGTTCTCCACAGGGAATAGTGTCGTTAGGTTATGAAAGCTACTCTAAATAGGTCTAGGGGTGAAGGAAGATTTTTTTTGTATTTTTATATTTTTATGAAAGCAATTAAATCTCGGGTTTTGAAGAGAGGGCGGAATTAGTTGCTAGTCAACTAACCCAAATAACTACTATTGCAAAGAAAATAAAATAACTAATTAATCTAAGGTTGTGAAACTTAAGAGGAGACAAACGTGTTTACTTAGATTTCATTACTCCCTAACTATCTCTTACCGGTTAATCAGTGTGTGTATTAATTGCGTGGATGAAGGGTGTATTCCTAGCAAGTCATGGGGTGGCGTACATAACTCCCCAATCCTATGAGCTCTTATCTCCTCCTACAACAATGTGCACCAACACATATACATAGGGATTGTAAACAGTGGCTCACGCATTAAATACTACCTTAATAGCCGTGGCAGGCGTTGACTACATGTTTCCTAAGACGTCTAGCAGGTTACATATAAGAGTTTAGCTAGTTTTCTTAGGCCTAACATCGATGGAACAATCATCCTAACAAGTAATAACACACCAACAACCAATAATTAATAGTTAGGTTTCATTAGATCTAAGCAAACACAAAGAAATCTAGCC
>JARVZY010000646.1:0-24946 GCA_030686995.1 Artemisia argyi
CACCCACAACGTACGAGAAAGTTTTTAGAGGATCATCAAAATGAATAAATAGGTATTTAATAGTTTAGGAGTTTAATGAAACATATATATACTTGGGACTGTTTGGGTTTGACTCGATGTGTAAAGAATCGGATAAAACATTTATAAAAATAACTTCTATACAAATAAGAAGTAATGCTTTGATGGGTAAAAATAGTCGAGAGAAAATCAAGTGTATATAGATAGTCTTTTAGATAAATAGTATCAATAGCGGTGCTTAAGAAAATAAGCAAGAAATGCTCAGAAATATGAGTTCACGGGGAGTAAGACAACCAATAGAAATTGATAAAATGTAACATGTTTCGCTATCATATGAAATGATAGTATATAAAGTTATGAAAGGGTACGTACTGTGAGTTAAAAACGCGTTTAGTGACACCGGTTCTTGATAAAAGTGACGTATACTATAAAAATGAAATGACAAGTATAAAATTTAATTGTAAACATGAAAATAGATTAAAATGCATAGAATATGTAAAATTATCATAGTCTAGGGTTGGTTCACATTGTTAAAATCATAAAACGTAAATTTAAATAAATCGCGTAAAATGTAAAAGGTGCAAGGTTTACGTAAAAATGGAAAAAGTGAAAAGTGACTTTTAAAATAGGATTTTAAGGAAACAAAAATGCATAGAAAGTGTAGAGTGGGTATAATATAGTCGCGGTTGAATAAATTGAACGAATCATGACGTACGCGGATAACTTCCGACGAAGTTAATTATAAAAAAATATAGTTAAATAATAAAATATTAAAATTAGTGACATGAAAATTTTAGAAATGTCACAAATATAACACTTTTTTTTTTTCAGATGAAGAATATAATGAAGATGATAATAGTAAATCTATTGATATTGAAGAAGAAGGAATTCAAGATGATGATGATGAAGATGAAGAGGAAGAATATAACTTTGATGACGAAACTGATAGTGATGAAGAAGATTCTGAGGATGATCAAGATAGTGAAGATTATGATTTTGAAGAATTAGATGAACAAGAAGAAATAAATAATGAATATAATGAACGAAATGAAGAAATAGAAGATGAAGCAGAAAAGGGGATAGAAGGTGGCGAATTTAATGTAATAGAAGTAGAAGAACAGAGAGAAATCACACAAGTACTATCGCAAAAGAGATGTTCTATAAATGATTCATCAAAGATTAATCAAGACAAGTTAAAGAAACTTAAGTTGGATAGTATGAAGCATCAAGAAGTACCGGTTGAAGGTGAATGTTCTAATCCAAATTTGGTGAAGAGTAATGATGTGTTTAAAAACAGGGGTTCACCAACTCAGTTATTTAATGCTATTAGATTCTTAAAAACAGATACTAACTCGTGCAACGTATTAAAAAATATGGGATTTGGAAGTTTACTTGATTTAAAAATTAATATAATTCCAAGTAGATTGGGACAACATGTGGTTCAAAGCTTTGATGAATCGACAATGACCATCAAACATTGGAGAGGGGATATTAAAATTACAAAGGAATCAGTCGAAGAAATTTTCGGTTTCCCAAGTGGTGGTTTACAAATAAATCCACCAGAAAGAGTGAAAAGTGAGGATGCATGTATTAAAAATTGGAGAAAGCAGTTTACTTTGTTGGAGAAGGATACAATCAAAGTTAAACCAAAATCTGTAGTGCAAAAACTAATAGATGCAAAGGACAGAGAAAAGTTGTTCAGAATTAACTTAGTTGTTTTGATAGCGACTGTCTTATTTGAAGCTATGAAAGATGGAGCATCAAATCAGAGAATCTTATATTCTATTTCATCTGATTATGATAAGATTAATAAGATGGATTGGTGTGGTTATTTGATTGATTGTCTAAAGAAGTGTAAAAAGGATTGGAATCCTAACAACAAGAAATCATATTATTGTGGACCTTTGACATTTCTTACGGTAATTACACTTCTTTTTTTGTTTTATTTATTCTTCTTTTATACATACATATATCTCAAAATTTCATAACAAAAAACCAATTACCTTTGCAGCTTTTTTATGTTCAAAAGATAGAGTGCAATTTCATAAACGTAGATCATTCTCAACCTGCTTTGAAAACATGGAATACAGAATTGCTGAAGATGAGAGAAACAACAGAGTTTAGTTACTTGGTGGATAAAAGTCATTGTGAAACACCTGAGTCTGTTGAAGAGGTATTAAATGTTACACCTAAACCTGTTGATTTAAAGGTATTCTTTATTCCTAAATCTGTTTATTTAATGGAAACAAACACTTATTCCATATATTTTATAAGTTGTGTAATTGCTTTCAGGGGAAGCTAGAAAACGTAGATAAATTAGATGCAATTCCAGTTAAACAAGTAAAAGAAGCTTCTGCTGAAAAAGGTCAAAATGTGACATCAGAGTGCAACAAACTGGTATGTTTCTTTCACATTTAATCTGCTAATAGTATGAATTTTTTTTAAAAAGAAAAAAAAAATTATTAATGACTAGATTATGTATCAGTTTAACTTATGAATTTGTACTGATATAGCAATTGTTAATCAATATGAGAATAAATAAGTTGTTTTAGATGATTGTATAATGCGTAATAATTTAAACAATAATATTATTGCTAATAATATAAAATAAGTCTGTTAAAGACGTATTAAATGTTACAGCTAAACCTATTGATTTAAAGCTATTCTTTCTTACCAAATCAGTTGGTTTAAACAAAAATAAACTTATTTCATATATTTCATTATTTGTCTGGTTGCTTTCAGGGGGAGCTGGAAAACACAGAAAAATTAGATGCAATTCAATTAAAACAAACAAAAAAAGCTTCTGGTGAAAAAGGTCAAAATGTTACATTAGAATGCAACAAACTGGTACGTTTGTTTATCATTTTATCTGATAATAGTATGAATTTGTTTTAAAAAAAGAAAATTATTAATGATCAGATTATCAATATAGGTAAACTTATGAATTTGTACTGATATATCTAGAATATTTGACTCGTTTTATAAAACTTACAGATGTTAAAAGAAATAATCTCTGAAAAGAAAAAAGTTATATTAAAGAAAGTTGATGATGAAAAGGTATAGCTTTTTTTTTTAATTATTTATAATATTTTATCTTGCAACTAAAATGAATTAAGAAAATTAAGCTAATATTTTAATGAAAATTAAACAGGGTTTCATTCGGAAAACGAAGAATAATTTGTTTATGTTGGAATCATTGATCAAAGAAATGAAGCATTCTATCAAAAAAGGATTGTTGAACTTTCCGAATTCTAAAGAAGTTGAAGCGTTAAAAGATGAATGGGATCGTGTAATAAACACCGCAAAACGAGTAAAGTTTAATCCAGAATGTTCAATAATCGAAAATTCTAGATCTGAATCAGTTTTTTGGAAAAATGAGGGAAACTTAAAAAACAAAGTTAATTTGCGTCATCAAGAAAGGAAATTTGATTTTACAAAACGTGAATAAAATATTATTGAAAAAGAAAGGCAAACTTTTAACGAAATCCCCTTTTTTGATTTGGGTTTTGATTTCCCTTCACATCCTGTTGAAGAAGTAACACTATGTAAGTCGTTAGAAAAAATCAATTTGACTCCTCAAGAAGAAAAATCTAAACCAAATAAAATAGAAATTGTTTCTCTTTTAACACCTCCCAAAGAAAATCAAACCATTAAAGAAACACATGAAATTCAAGCATCGACAGAAGAATTTAATGCATCCAATGCACTATTCAGTATGAGCAAAAATCCTATGTAAGTTTTAAACATTATTATTTATTTATTTATTTATTTATTTATTTATTTTTTATTCTTATTGTAATTTGATACTTTTAATAAATATTTATAGGGACATAATTTTCCAGTTTCAAGATAGTGCTTTTGGAGTAGAACGTACAAAGTTTGAATCGTTCTATTATGAACAACGGATATATTCTGATATAATAGATATGTGGTGTATCTTACTTAATTATGAAGAATTCAGAAGATCTAACTCTAATCAATCAAAATTGTATTGCAATACGCAGGTTACGGTATGTTTTTTTATGTTTTTTTAATAACAAAATAGTATTTATAAATAAATATTTTGTATTAATTTTATTTTATGATATCAGCCTCTATCTATGACTGATGAAAATATAACAAGAGATGAAAGATTTGCAAGTTTTCAAGAAGCTCTGTTTTTAGCTGCATGCCTTGAAGATGAATCTCTAGCTAATTTAGTTAGTGTGGATTTGGTAAGTTACTTATTTAAAAATGTGCTTATAGTAGTTATAATAATATGGAATAACTGATTATGTATAAATATTAGTTTCAATGGCTTATTTTTTTGAATATCAATACAGGTCTTTTTCAATATTCTTCAGGATTCACATTACTACATAGTTTGTTTCGATCTAAAGAATCTGAAGATTGAGATTATCGATAACAGAATAACAGATATGGAAGTTTTTTATGAAGCTTCTAAAGTTTCTGAAATTGATCTGATAAAGAGAATATATGGAACTCTGTCACTAGTTGTGGTAAGAATTCATGTTTACAATTTTTTCCAAAACATTCAGTCATTTAATTTCATAACCTGGACCTTCGATACCCTGTAGTTCTGTTAAGAATTCGTGTTTACAATTTTTCCCAGAACGTTAAATCATTTAATTTCAATGAAGTAAAATTTAATATTCATTAACATTGTTGTTTTAATTTTTTTCAGACAAACTTTTTCTGTGAGTATTTGAAAAAGAGAGATCATCCAAAATTTCAAATCATGAGACTCTGTAAGCCTACAATATTGAAAATTCCTTGGAGAACAAGAAGAAATGAACATGATTGTGCAATTTTTGCAATGAGACATATGGAGACATTCTATGGACAAAGAGTTGAAGAATGGAACTCAGGATTCAAAAATGAAGGTGTAGAACAACAAGGCCAAATCAAGACTCTGAGGAAAAAATATGCAGCTAAAATTCTTCTTTCAGATTATAATATATATAGAAAAATAATAATTTCTGAATCAATTGAATTTTTGAGTTTTAGTCCAGAAGAAAAACAACGTCGTTTAAAAGCAAAAACCCAAAAGTTCATTAAGATGAGATTTATGACTTCTTGGAAAGGTAAAGAAAAAGAAATGAAAAAGCCTTGAGAAAGTTCATTTCCATTCTGAAATTGTGTAATTTTCAGATAAACATTAGTGTAGTTGACAATGTAAAAGAGTATGAGTTTTATTCAATGAATCTGTATCATGAATGATATGTATATATTGTTTAATGTTTATTACTAAGATTTCTTTAGCGAAAATTATACTTGACTGAGAAGTTAATAACATATTACTTAATTTCATATTAGTTAATAGTTTAAAAATATAATAACAGTGAAGTGTGTTTATGTATCTGAATTTGAATTATACAAGTACATATTTATCAATGTGGTTCATGTTTTATTTGAATAGAGAGTTGATTGATTTGGTATATGACTTAGAAAATGGTTATAAGGTATGTGTTTTATTCGTAACGGTATTGTTTTAAAACATCACTAATTGTAGGATGTTGTGATTTACACATATCTATAGTTTACGAGCTGTTGTATTTCCACTTTTAAAACACAAGCATACATAAATAAATAAAAAACAAACAATGTTATTCAACTAACAGAAAAAAAAAAAAAAAATTCAAATCTTTTAAAACAACACAAAGCAACAATAAAAAATCATAAACTTATCTGCAAAAATATATTCAAAAGTATATATTGAAAATAAAATTTTATAAATTGAAAAGTATTCAAAGAAATTTACATTTCGCATAGTTGGGCTAATAAAAAGAATTGGGCTTCCATAAGTTCATATTCTATTGTGTATTTTTTTTTTTTTTTTTTTTTTTTTTTTTTTTTTTTTTTAAGAAAATCTATTTTGGGCTTTATAGAACAGAATATGCAAAATATAAAATTTTAACCTAGCTACTTGTCAATTGTCATCTTTATTTAAAAATATATAACAGGTAATTAAATTCTAACTAAAATGAATAAGTTTATTCAGTTATAATGTTTAATTTTTTAAATTTATCTTTGATGCAGATATCAAATGGAAAAAAACTATCGAATTAGTGAAAATGTAATGGCATCAAACATTGCAGAGAGATCAGAAGTTGATATGGCAAATGATCGTGAAAGGAAGTGTAGTATTTGTGGAAAAGTTGGTCATCATGATGCCAGAAATTGTCCATTAAAATGAAGTTAAGTTATTAGATTCATGATTTGGGTTATCTTATTATGTATTTATTTTGTTGTTGAACAATTAAACAATTTAATTGAAATGTTTAAGAATTAATTTTAAATAAATCATTTGTTAAATTATCATATTATCATATTTTAAATAATATTTCTTAGTATTATTGTTATTATTATTATCCTAACTGTCATCATAACCTAAATAAACATACCAAAGTTCACTTAAATTACCAAAGTCTTAGATTAACACACTTCATAATTACGACCTAATTATCCAAAGTCTTAGATTCCTAATTTACCAAAGTCTTTGATTCCTAAACAACCACAGTTCATAATTAACACACATAAAAGTTCAGTTTCAGATAGTTGCAAAATGAAACAAACTTTTTCCATATCATGATTAACAGACATGGAATTCTACGACTTTAACTTCTTCTCCTTCAACCACTTGAACAATTGTGTTAACAAGCTTTAAACGCATCATCTTTCCTTCCTTGAAACTGCAAAAAGCTGCAAATGCCCCCCAGTTGCCAGTAATTTTCACATGCTTAAACCTTGATGGTCTGCTTCTGTCAGGAATTGTTTTTACTTTCATTGGAAACCTCTCATCCATAGTAACAAGTATTGCCTTTTGGTATGAGTGCATAGAGTGTGAGAAGCTGTAATCAACTGGTATTGTCTAACATCCATATATACAGTTGGTTAGAGTCGTTAAATAACAAACTTAAAATATTTTATCTTAAACATACCACAATTTTTTTATAACTATTTTTATATACTTACCAAATGGTAAAAGACGCAAACAAATGCAGTTAGTTCAGCATAGAACACATCATCTTCATTGTTGTGAGTGGTATGTCCTTTCCATAAGCATGAATGTTTTGCTCTCTTGTCTGCGGTTAACGATTAATAACAATACTTAACTTCTTATTGATGGATTTATTTGTATTCTTGCTATTATAATGGACAATATAAATATGAACATAATAGATATACATTCGATGGCATATGGTGGTATGGCACGAGAAGGTAACCTCAACATTGTTGGTAGAATAGTTTCTTCCTGAATGCTCGTTCCATTAGCTAAGAATATGGCAAGATTCAGTTTGTTGTTTTCCAAATTTGTAAAAACCATCATCTGTCCCCTAGCAATTTCCAAATCAGCAACAAGTTTGTCCCATCTTTTACCGAACAATCGGTTTGACCTTACAACACTTTGCGGATCAAGTTGTACCCTTTCATGTTTCACTTTGTAACTATTTCCATTTGCATAAATTTTGAAT
The DNA here is from genome assembly GCA_030686995.1 of Artemisia argyi. Lineage (NCBI taxonomy): Eukaryota > Viridiplantae > Streptophyta > Magnoliopsida > Asterales > Asteraceae > Artemisia > Artemisia argyi. The sequence continues at coordinate 7,494 of JARVZY010000646.1, forward strand.
GTGTTTTTCCATATGTCCTGCAAGAAATCTCCTGGTAGAATCTACAATATCAAGTATATATTTAGTTTTTTTTTAATGCCATTAAGCTTATATGTATATTTTAAACGATGATATAACAAAAAAATACATGTCCATCAGTTGTGCGCCTAACCAAGCACCTACTCACCCTGTTTCCCACAGGACGTCTTTCATAAATTGGAACTTCGATACCCTGATCATCATATCCTGTTACATAAAATGTGCTATCCGCCTCTTTCACAAAGTGCAAAGTACTAACAAGTGAAGGGACGTTGTCCTCAACAAATTTAGCCCATTCATCGCCATACAAATCAACCTTGCTTCCATCATCCCTTAATAAACATATGTACTTGTACCTGTTGTTGCCATGGATGAAAATGTATTTTTCTCCATTGTAGAAGTGTTCCTTGAACACATTTGGTAAAGTTTGCACACAATTGAATAATAATTTGTTATCATATTATATTGCGATATTGATTATATTAAAAAGTTAAAAATTTAACTAAAAAAATAAACGAAATATGAACATCCAAAATAAAAAAATATACGTGAGCTAATATGGATTGTCTACCTGGGAAGCTGCGTTACTTTCTAAATCAAATCTGAAAAGGAATTGCTGATCCATTTGTTTGTTTTTTTATGTACCTGTAATATAAAACCATTGAATGAAATATACTGATACTGTTAACAAATTTGACAACATATAATTACTGATGTATACAATGTACCACTTTAAATAATTTCAAATGTTAATGTAATGTACATTTTAATGTTGTAAAAACAAACAACCACATTTCATCTCTTACTTCAAACCTTCTACAATGAACATCGCATATGTAACCATAAAATATGCATATACCAAATGGCAAAGGTGTTATTTATGACTAAAACTAACTAAAATAACTACATGATGTATTCTTGATAATCATAAACGTTAAATGCCACAGAAATCAGCATGTAGACCAATTATCTAATTTTTTTTTTGGCCAACACATTGATCTTTTCAATCAATGAAACTCACAATCACATTCGTCCCAGTTTACCTAAGTTTGTTTTGGCTTACGGTGCTGTATTTATGTGATTGTTGTTGATTCAAAACAATTATATATGTAAATAGAACATTCTACATACTGGAAACTAAACTAACAACCCATCTTTCAAATATTATATCCAAAACAATTTTTTTTTCACAAAATAAAACAAAAAACATTATTTTGATAAAATACCTAATGCAATATAAGTTATATTAAAAGCCTTCATATATACAAAAAGAATCTAATCTAACAGATCATATCTGTTTTCAAAACATGTATTACTCACTTATTTAATCTTTAACAAATAGAATACAATGTTTGATCAATAGATTACCATTATTAAGTAATCTTATCATTAGCAAACATACTATATCATACAAGTAATGTTATAATTAGCAAAGTATTCCATAAATATAAGATCAACAAGATTTACATATTGCAAGTAGATTCGGATAATTTTTAGAAAAAAAAATTGGATATTCTAACCTTTTAATTTTTTGACGGTTCATTGATATGACAACTGATAATCTGAGAGACAAGCTGGTTATAGAGCCAAGTGAAAAGTTATTGATGGTAATGATGGTATGAGATTGTATATGCAAATTGTGCATGCAGTCAACAAGTCAAACACAAAAACGTTGTCTTTTTTAGGCTAAATAATATTTTTATTGTTAAATATTTATGTAATTATTAATTTTTTAAAAATAAATAGTGAATTAAGGTTATTCGGGTCAAGCAAAAAATCGAACCGAACCAAACTAAAAAATCAACCAAACCGAACCAAACTAAAAAATCAACCTGAATAACAGAATTTGAATATGGTTTGGTTCGGTTTAACCGAACTAATTGAACCAAACTAACCGAACAAATTCATAACCGAACCAATCAACACCCCTAGTTATGGAGATAGTTAAACAATATAAATCAAAACATAAATAAAACTTGGAAGACATATTTTGAAATTTAATCATCTATATAAAAATAGCATGACAAAAAATTCTTAATAAACCAAAAGTTACTAGCTTGAAAAAGGAAGGAAACGACAACATGTAGTGTTCAAAGTGTCGTTGTTGTTTTAACAAACATGAAACAAAGGAAATGGTCTTTTGTTGGCCTTGGTGTGGTCGTAGAAATCAAACATGTATTTGAAGCACATCATTTAATACTGTTATCTTAAAAGAATATTCACATTTTAAAAAGTTTTGCGCTTTTTAAATATGGGCTTTCTAAAAATAATTGGCTTTGGAAAAGTTTATTAACATTAAAAATATGGGCTTTTTCTAATAAAATGAATTTATTTCAAAATAACTAAAAAACATTTGAATAATATTTAAGATATTTTATTTAGAATATTTACTTAAAATAACTTTATTTATTAATTTAACAATTACTGAAAATTTTAAACATACTTTAAAATTTTTGAAAGATTTAATTTCAAAAAAGTTAATCATAATCAAAACTTGCTTGTTTGACTTAAAGCACACTGACAAAAATGAAGCATCCTTCAGAAGCTAAATATTACTATATATTAGAATATTCTTTTTGGCAATTCAAATAATAACATATACTTAATTAATTAAAAAATAAATTTAATTTAAAAAGACTATTGATTAAATTTAATTTATATTAAAAAATAATATTTTAAGAGATTGATGTTTTGATAAAACTCAAAAAGTCAAAACAATCAACAAAAAAATCCCAATTTCATTCCACCTTCTTCATAGTATCATAAAAAATCCTTAAAAAAAATAAAAATAAAAAAAATAAATAAAAAAAAATAAAAAGAAAAAAAACTTCAAAAATGTCAGACAACATCCCGATTGAACTCCAAATGGAAATAATCAAAAAAGTTTATGAGGTTAAGATATTGATTGGATTCAAATCAGTTTCCAAACAATGGAAGTCTTTTATTGAGAGCTCTGACTTTGTGATTGGTAATAGCAACCGCCATCCACAGCCGCTTAGTTGTTCTATCATAGGCTACAGAGAAGATACTTCTGTTTTTAATGAAAAATACGTTTTTTTTTTCTAGATGATGGTAAGAATGAAACTCTTTTTAACGTTTCTCTATCTAATGTTATTTCTAAAAACATTGAACAAAAATTTTCTATATCAAAAATTATTGGTGCAACTCATGGTTTAGTGTGTTTGTATGGTTTCCACAAAGTCTATAAACAATGGATAGTTATTTTTTCGAATCCTTCAATTCGAAAATCAATTGGTATTGTTGCTCCTTATACTGAAAGTAATATCTGTCCTACTTTAGCTTTTGGAATTCGCCCGGATACTTTAGATCCTACCGTACTGAAATTAACATATGCTAAGAGTGCTATGTTTTGGGTTGCTGAAGTTTTTTCATTAAGTGCAGATGTTTGGAACAATGTGAATTCCAAATGGTAATTGTCCTTGAGAAACCATCAAATTTAATGACTCAACTTATGTTGTATTAGATAGAATTGTTTATTGGGTTGCATAAGAATTGATTGTTGCTGATGATCGTGACTATAACAAAAATATGCTTATCTATCTCATTTGATTTGATTACAAAAGAGTTCAAAGAGATACACTTACCAGATAGCTTAACAAATGAAATATTTGAACCTTTCCAATTGACCGTTTGTAAACTAAGGGAGTCTCTTGTTGTGTGTGGATGCATTATGATTGATGGAGCGCTACAATGTGGTCTATGGATAATGGAAGACGATTTTTCTTTCAGAAAGTTGTACACGATTGACGCAAACGTTTATAGAATATTGGGGTTTACAAAAAGTGGTCAAGCTATATTTGAACCTCGAGAAGACTATGGAAAATGTTCAACACTTCATGTTTACGACCCATGTTCACAACAAATCAAGAATCTTGGGATTATTGGAGTAGAGGGTTCATTCATCATGGGCTTGTACAATGAATCGATTCTGCTAAATGATCAGTAAGAATCATAAAAATATATTATGAAAAATAGGTATCGTTAAATCTCTTTTATTTAATTTTTGGTTGTATTACTTGATGTAAGTTACTTGATTATTGGAGTAGAGGGTTCATTTATCATGGGCTTGTACAATGAATCAATTCTGCTAAATGATCAGTAAGAATCATAAAAATATATTATGAAAAATAGGTATCGTTAAATCTTTTTTATTTAATTTTTGGTAGTATTACTTGATGTAAGTTACTTGACGTAAGTTATATGAATTAGGATTTACGAAAATCAAAGCGCGTATAAATTCATTTTCTTTGTATTTTCCCAAACAAATTGTACAAACCCCGTCCATCTTGTCAAGCAACATTATTCTTTCACTTACTATGGATCTCGTAGACAAATTAGATGAGCCAATATTCTTAGTTTCTTCTTGAAAACGAACTATTTCTTGTTCTTCAAATTGTAATACATCTTCATAAGACCTCTCAATAATCAAATTGACTAAAAACGAGGGTATATCCGGCATACGTTCAACACACTGCTGGAAATGGTTTCTGTTAGAAGATGATATATGTAAATTTTGAAAGTAATGAACAAAAACGGATGGAGGTACCTGAGTAAATGGAATAAAACAATTACTCATCTTTATTTAAAAAAGGTTTAAGACGATATATATATATATATATATATATATATATATATATATATATATATTTGTTATGTCAAACAAATAACGGCTACGTGTCAAGAACACAAATGTCTCATAATAAATATTAAATATCACAATACAATTTATAAATTAATATCGTAATACCTATCAGAATACGAAGTTACAAACCTTACATAATAACTATCGTAATACCTACCATAAAAGAGATATTAATATCGGAATAACAATCTATATCATAATAACAAATTATACAGTATAATAACACTTAAATCAGAACAACAATTTATATAATAATAACTATGTAGATATGCTTATGTAAAAAATAACAACTTTAATAAAACATCTGTAATTCAGAACAATAAAATTAAATAACAAAAGTTACTTTCAATTATTCAAACTTATCAATCAGTATCCTGCTCAGAATTAAAATTAAATATATCATCATCCTCCTGAGAGTTAGCTTTACTTGATTGTCCCTTAGTTTTCCTCCCTTTTCGATTCGCCTTCTTAATGCCTTTCTTAGGAGCCAGTTTTTTCCTGTTTGGATTGTTGGGACAATTCCTGAAATCATGATCTGTTTTTTTTTTTTTTTTTTTTTTTTTTTACAGATTCTGCAATTTCTCAAATTTTTTCCACCTTCTTTTGCAGATTTAATTCTGACATCATTATTAGAAGGTTTATGTAACACCCCCAAGTTTGGGATACGCAGCGGAATTAAAGGTGGGTGTTACTCGATGGCACAACAATTATAATAATAGAAAACGATCTCTAAATTAGTTGTTTTGAAAGATTTATTATTTAATTATCAGAGTTTACAAAATGAGGTCTCAATAGTTTTACAGTTTGTTAAATAATTTTCGAATGATAATTAGATTTTAGCCTTCAAGAAGTATCTGTGCCCCTCCGTGCCATCCTCGTTCATTATGGACCTGAGATAAACATGCTAAAAGTGTCAACACAAAGGTTGAGTGATTCCATAGTGTTTGTATAATGAATAGTTAAACACAAGTTGCATAATAGTAAAACAGTAAAGTTTGCAGTACAGTATATTGCTCTAAGTCTCATGAACTCAAACGTTAACGTGTGTGATATCATAAAATGATATAAATTACCGACATTATAATAATAATGTAAGTAAGAATGCCCTCGAGTAGGAGCTTGCCAACTTCCTAGTAGTTCTCTAATAATGTGCATTTGGCTATCAATCCGGCTAGCACAAAGGCTATCTATCCGGCTAACCAAATGGGCTGTCAACTTCCAATAGATCTATTCACAATATTTGCGTTCACTCGCAAGTGATTAATGGTTCATGATATGAGGGACTTTTTAGTGGCAATAGTGTGTCTCAGGCAATATCAATCAGTATAGCATACAGAAAAATACTTGTGTTCGGTTTGTAGCATGTATCTCCCCACAAGTTTGAAAATCGTATAAAAGTGGGACTATGAACTCACCTTGGTGATACAGTAGTCTGGATGGAAAACAAATCAAGTATTGCGAATAAACTGCTCTGACACGTATCCTGGGTCAATATGTCAAGTTTCAGTATTCGTATACAAATATACGTGATTTTAATACTTGTTTCGTAAGTGTTTTGTCGATGGTTGGGTGTTGAACAAGACAACATGAAGTTCCTTCAAAAATTGGCGGATGATAATATTTATCATATTTTCCTTTTTAGGTTTCGTTTGATCGTTTAACGATATGGATATATTTCGTATATAAGTTTTATCAAAATCTCGAGTCGTTACGTATTAAAATATATCCCCGAGTTAATATATATAAAATGTTACACTTTGTACCCTTGAAGTTTCAAGTATTGACGGTTTATACCCTTGAACTTTTATAAATGACAACTTATATCCCTCAATTTCCATAATATGACAATTTATATCATTCAACTTTAATAGAATGACAAGTTTTACCCTTGCAGTTTCAAAAATGACACTTTGTACCCTCAACTATGGATTATTGGCAAAAACAGCCCTTGTACTTATAACTTTGAAGTATTTACAAATTTTGGCTCAAGAAAACTCCATCTTTCATTAATTACAAAAATTATGCTATAGTTTTCAAAGAAACAATTAAAAGGGTATGTTTGGTTTGTGTCAACGAGGCAAAAACAAGCTCAGTTTTAGACGAGGCCTTACGAGGTTTCTGCAACATTCTTGATCCTTTCAAATATTTGCCAGGTGATCTTTCTAATGGTGCAAACTAGAGTTCCTAAGCTTGTGTGGTTTGCTTGCAATAATTGTCCAAAGTGGAGGGGTTGGGTCGTTTTCTTAATAAAAGAAATAAATAGTTTCAGTTTTAGTGAGCGACAAGCTCAAAAGGAGGTCAAATATAAACGGGGTCTTGCAATATTTTTATGACGCTTATAAGTTAATAGTGAAGCTTTTTAGGTTTGGTAAATTATCAAGTTCGAGAACTAGGTTGTTTAAGAAAAGATTTTTGGAAATTCATGTCTCGGGTTTAAAAACAGTCCGCACCTACAGCTCTTTTCGTGCGTTTTTAAGACCCGTGCACCTAATTTTTTGAAGAAAACGTCGTTCCGGACAACTTTCGTGCTTTAACTTTTTGATAAATCGGACTAGAAATGGCTCGTTTTGCGTGTTTTCAGTTTCTGTCACAGAAACTTGACAGGTTTCCGACAAGATTTTTGATAATTTCATTTGGCCGTATCTTTTGACTCGTGTACTCGTTTTGGGTGATTCAAAAGCCTAGATTCTCATTTTTATTTCTCCTAACTGATTGTTAAGTTTAGATATACTCGTAGAATTTAGAGTATAACATAGAGGGTGTTTGTTTTGTGCTCGACAGAAAAGAAAATATAAGTTTTGACCCTGGCTTGTTATTAGGACTTGTTTAGTAGTAAGTTTATGTGTATTTAGAGTTAACAAAAAAAAAACTTGAATGGAGCTAGAGTACTTACTTGAAGTGAATTTGGTTAAAATTAGGTTTTTGGCAAAAAGACTTGGGAAATGGAAACTAAGCTTCCTCCTCTTCCAAGGCTCTTCTAAACTCCTTTGCGGCTTCTACTAGTGACCCTAGATCAGAATGTTTATGACTGTGTGAGTTGTTTGGTGATATTCGAATGGTGTGAGTAAAATGAAGGGGAGGGTTTCGATTTATATAGAGAAGTGATTAGGGTTAGCATTTAATGATATGGGCCACTTGGTGAGGATTGTCTAGAGTTCATGGGACACAAGTAAACTAGTAACATGGTATGTCGGAGTTGAGATGACAATTTGTGTCTAGGTTCAACGGGTTAGAAGGTTATGGAAAGTCCTTGCATGTGATGAGCTTGTTATAATTTACTAGAATTTGAAATGGTGTAGACAAGTTGTAGGATGACATGATAAGGTTTAGAAAGCTTCTTGAGTAAGTTTTAGTTACAATGTAACTAGATTAGGCTTGCTTAGTTGGAGTTTAATTCAATTCAAACTAAAGGGTGCAAGGTGGATCGAATATGGCTCAAGGTACTTGTACCTTGAGCTTGTTGATGTTGTACCTTGGTTAGGATGTGCAAGAAACTTTGTTGGAGTCCCTACTTAGTTTTCATGACACTTAGTTTAGGTTTTTCTAAATGTTGAGGCATAAAAGTATACTTTTTAGTATTTGTGCATTAAGTACTTGTACCTTAAGTTTAGGAACTTGTACTTTTGTGTTGAAATGATAAAAGAAATCTATGTTTAGAACTTGTGCATAAAGACCTTGTATTACATGTTTTTAAATGTGTACACTTAGGTTTATAATGAGATTTTCATGAATATTTAGTTCCTATGCATTAAGGACTTGTACATAGGCTTGTAAAACTTGTACATTGATATTTTATAAATATAATGTATATAATGACTAGGGTTTTGTGAATGAGTTAATAGATACAAAGCGTTTAGTTTAAACGTTTAATATTCGTACGTTAATAACGTAAAGTGGCAAATTAGGGTTGTAGTCTTTTATACTGGACATATAGGGAATGTTTATTTAAAATAAACATTTGGCGTGTTGGTGTCGGTTCACGTGTAAGCAGTTTATCAAGGATGTGAGTTACGTCACATTAGTTGGTTGTGGTGATAAGTTAAACTAATAATGCTTTATAATAATAAAAAAAAATCAGATGTGGAAAATGGGTAAGTATTCTCTCGTTAGAATATTAAAACAAGTGGAAATTTACCGATGGTTACAGTTTATACCTATGACCACTAATTCCACCTTTGTTTTTTCCAATATCAGGAGGAAGAACTTCAAGAACATCAGGTTTAGGAACTCCAATCATAGATGATATACTTTGTTGTTTACTTGCTGAAGTCAGTGGCACATTTGATGATTCTAAACCAGATTCATAAAGACTCAATTGATCAAGAAATTGACTTAGTTTATCTTCATCGTATCCACATTGATTGATTATAGCATTCACTTTTGAATAAATATTCGAAATAGAAGAACCAGAAGATCCACTTGATTTATAAGGAGAACCAATTGGAGGTAAAACAACAGCTTCTTTTCTCCAACGTCTTAACAAATATTGCTTTGGAACATTCTTAACACCATTTGCTCTAAGAGTATAAAAGGCATGACGACATAACAAACCACGTCTTTCAAAATGCAGGCAACTGCATTTAACAGAATGAGTTTCTTCATCATAGTCAACCTGAAAAAAAAAGTAAATAAAAAAAATATAAAATATTTTTAACAGAACGAGTTTCTTGATCATATTTATTGAATTAAAAAAACTGAAATCTAATACCTTAAACTCTCCAAACCACTCTTTATCAGTGTCTTTAACATAACCCAGATTTCTCGTAGAACTAGTACAAGAATCAACAGAAGCAACGATCTCAATCTGAATAACATAGAATGCCTCAAGAGTGTAAAAATCTGCACCTTGTACTTCAACTATTTGTCTGGTTTTCAATGATGGCTTACCAGTTCTTGTATTATTATCAAGAACACGTTGAATATTTCTTTGTTGATCTAATGCACTTTCATACCGAAAAAGAAAATGAACTAGAGTAAAACTCCAATTAGAATTATGACCAAAAAAATAGTTTTCACTTTCAGATCTTGACGTAGTTTTCATTAAACCACTCATTGGAATATCTCTAAAATAAGCAGGAATCCAACTCTCTTTAATATTAAACATATCATTTAACCATTTATGCTCATCTAAATGATATTCAGCCAATAAAGAATTCTATTTTTCAACAAATTCATCAGGTTCGTCGCTTTCCCTCCATACAATACGACATAGACGTTTTTTGAATCCTTCTTCTTCACATATTTCAAAACCAATCTACAAAAAAAATAAAAGGAAAATAATTTATATGAAAAATAGTTGTTTAATATTAAAAATAATTGTTACAATATATATGTATATATGTATATGTATATATATATATATATATATATATATATATATATATATATACCTTTGTAGGAAGTTTATTCATTATATGTCACATGCAAAGACGATGTTTAGCAGTTTTAAAAATATTAGGTATTGCAATTAACATTGAAGGATCTTGATCTGTTAAAACAAGATACGGCTCCTTAGTATAATATTTAACAAAAGCTTGTAGTAGCCACTCATATGAAACAACATCTTCTTTCGAAAGCAAACCAGCAGCGAATATTACACATTTTTTATGATTATCAACACCCGTAAAAGGAACAAACACCATATTGTACCTAAAAAAAATATACATATATAAATATATATATATATATATATATATATATATATATATATATATATATATATTTAAAAAATATATATATTTAAAAAAAAATTACGTATTAGTTTTGAACGTAGCATCGAAAGACAGAACATCACCAAAAGCTTCATAATTCCTTTTACTTGTATCATCAGACCAAAACAAACAACTTAATTGACCCACAATATTAGTCTTAAACTCAAATGAAAAATTTTCATCTCTTTCCTTTAAAAAACTAAACTTATCAATTATCATTTGGGCATCATATTTACCAATATAATTGTAAATATCACGACTCATATTCTTGAAATTAATCTTTGTTGCACCAACTTTCTCATATCCACCCAAAAGCTCAGCAATAAAATTGAACGACATACAAGGACCAATGTTCAAATTTGAAGCCTTAATAGCAAAATACTGATGCACCAAACTCATTGACCTGTGAGACTTTTGCAAATGTCTATCTTCAGAAGTAAAAAAACCATGATTGTGCTCTTCAACAAAGTTTTTAACTTTATACTGTTCACCAGATTTAACAATATAAAGTCCAGCTTTGCAATTTGTCCTAAAATCAAATCTTTTTCTCTTAACTGACTTAGCGTTACAATCTTGTTTTAAACTATCAAATTCTTCAACTTTAACTTTTTTAATCCCTTCTTTACTGCAAAGAAATTCCTTATTAAGAATAACACCTCCTGCTTTACTTTCATGCCCTCTACGAACAATAAAACCAGCTTCATCAGCATAATTTTTGTACACCCTGTAAGCATCTTCAACACTATTAAACAAACTACCTTCTGCTGGTACAACTGCTTTAACAACAACAGGTTTAATTAACTTTGTACTTAAGCTAAAAAAATCTGGCGAATTTACTTCCTCATTGTCTTTTAAATTATCATCAGGTGATAAATTTACAGCTTCAACAACATCATTACTTGCAGAATTCTGCATCATAAAATAACCTAAAAAAAATAAAGTCAAAAAGTGACTTGATAATAAAATAATATTACACAATCAAGTAAAAAAAGTATAACAGTTCATATAACTTATAACTATAATAATATCAAAATTGATCTAACAATTCCATATCACAGTACATCCAGTTAATACCTACAGTACTATATAACGATATAAATGCCACAAATCAATTGCACAATTGACTCATAATAACTATTAAATATCACAATACCATTTATATATTAATATCGTAATACCTATCAGAATACAGACCATACATCTCAATATCATAAATACCAACCATAAAAGAGATAATATATATATATATATATATATATATATATATATATATATATATATATATATATATATATATATATATACTAGAAAGGTGCCCGCGCGATGCGGGGGGCGGATTGTTAGGGTGAAGAGGAGGGAGGTGGGGTGGTGGAAAGTGGTTGTTGAGGTGGTTATAAATTGTTGGGGTAGTTGTTGAGGTGGTTATAAATTGTTAGGGGTGGTTGTTGAAGTGGTTATAATTTGTTGAGGGTGATTGTTAGGGGTGGTTGTTTCCATAATTAGTAAGTAAAAGTCTGAATTTTTAAGCCTTTCTAATTATAGAATAGTCCCAAATACATTATATAGTAGTATAGATATATTTGTTATGTCAAACAAATAACGGCCACGTGTCAAGAACACAAAAACTCATAATAAACAATAAATATCACAATAGCATTTAAAAATTAATATCGTAATACCTACCATAAAAGAAATACTAATATAAGAATAAAATTCGAAAATGCAGAATAACAAAACGACATTAATATATAAATTTGTTATGTCAAACAGATAACGGCCACGTGTCAAAAACACAATTCTCTACAAAAAAAAACAATTAATATCATAATACCATACATATATTTTAATATCGTAATACATATCATATAACAAAACAATATCACAATAGATTAATATCACAATACCATACATATATTTTAATATCGTAATACATATCATATAAGAAAAACAATATCACAATACCATACTTATATTTTAATATCGTAATACATATCATATAACAAAAACAATATCACAATAGATTAATATCACAATACCATACTTATATCTTAATATCGTAATACATATCATATAACAAAAACAATATCACAATAGATTAATATCACAATACCATACTTATATTTTAATATCGTAATACATATCATATAACAAAAACAATATCACAATAGATTAATATCACAATACCATACTTATATTTTAATATCGTAATACATATCATATATTAATATCAAAATACCATTCTTATATCTTAATATCACAATATCTACCATATAACGAAATTAATTTGAAAATGCAGAATAACAATCTGAAAATGCAGAATAACAAAAACGATGAATCTGATTTTAATAATATCAAGAAGATAGCTTATAAAAAATACCTTCAACATGGTTTTTTGATAAAAAATGATCTGATAGATCAGGACCAATACCAGAATACTGATCAGGTAAATCCATTCGATAATAAAAATTAAATAAATATAGTTGCAAAAAATAAGGAAAGAAAATATTCAAATAATAATAAAAAAGATAAGGAGATATTAACGGGCGAATATTTGACCCGTATTATCTAAATAGAATAATTACGAAAATGCCACTCTGTGTTATATAATTATACCTAATCACAGCCGCTGATGGGAAAAGATCAACGGCCCATACGCATCCGTACGTCCACACTAAAAAGAACCATCCGCACGTGATCCTTTGCCTATATATATATATATATATATATATATACATGTATATATATATATATATATATATATATATATATATATATATATATATGTGTGTGTGTGTGTGTGTGTGTGTGTGTGTGTGTGTGTGTGTGTGTGTATGTATATAGATATATATGTATATTATATATGTGTATATATATAGATATATATGTGTATATATATATATACATATATATATAAATATATATAACTATATATATATATATATATATATATATATATATATATATATATAGGGTAAAGATCAATAAAAAGACAAATTTCCGTAAAAAGAATAAAAAGAAAATGTTTTAAAAAAAGTTCTCAAAAAATTCCAAAAAAATTCCACAAGATCGGGTATGTTGGTGGATGAAAAAGTTCTAAAGGAAGTTTATCTAAAAGTGGATACTTTATCCGAAAAAAAATTATAAAAGAAATATGTTGGTGCATTAAATCGCTTTTTTGTGCATCAAAAATTCGTTTTTGGACCCAGCTTCTTTTGACTTTTTTTATCAAAATAACATTGCGCAACTAACTAAAACAGGTTGAAAATTTTGTGCATTAAAATTTTTTTTGTGCATTAAAATTTTTTTTACGCATTAAAATTCGTTTTTTGTGCATTAAAAAAACGTATGAAAACTCAAAATTAGAAAAACTTCTTTCACAAAAGTTTTATGCACCAACATACCCGATTTTGTGGAATTTTTTTGGAATTTTTCGAGAACTTTTTTTAAATTCTTTTTATTCTTTTTACGGATATTTGTCTTTTTATTTTAACTTTACCCTATATATATATATATATATATATATATGTGTGTGTGTGTGTATTATATATATATATATATATATATATATATATATATATATATATATATATATATATATATATATATATATATATATATATATATATATAGTAAGGTTCTAGAGAAAAGTATAATTCGTTATAAAAGTGAGAAAAAATTATAGGGACGAATTTGATAACATTGGAAAGATCAGGGTGAAAAAATGAAACAAATTAAAAAACACTGACAAACATACACCACAAACGCTATCTCAGATCAAACACACACACACCACACACCACACACCACACACGCTTTCTATCTCTCTGTAATCAAACACACCAAACACAAATCCGATAAAAAGCACATTCAAATCCAATCAAATCACACCATTTTTTTCCGATCATCATAAAATGACGAAAAAAAAGATTCAGGAACCGTAAGTGCACTAATTTTGTGTATTCCGATCATCATATTGATATATTTTTTGTATTATTAATCTTCTAATTTGATCTATCTTTTCAATTTCAGCTACTCGCATAAGTACACGAACACTGGAGAAGAACAAAAGAATTGAAGATAATCAAGCAGAATGTAAGAATTATAAATTATATTAATTAATGCATCTGTAAATTTTTATAAAGCACACTAAGCAGTTGTTGAAGCATCTGTGTTGATAAGCTAGAAGGAGGTTAATTTGTTATAATGAGGTTAAATTTTAGTGCATATGTGTCAAAATGTGTTAATAATGTGTTATAGCATCTATTCAGTTAGTATGGACACTTTTAACATGGATATTAGGGCATCAAATGCATCTGTATTAAAAAATTAGGGCATCAAATGCATATGTGTTACAAAATTAGGGACATCAAATGCATATGTTTTACAAAATTAGGGCATCAAATTTATTATTACATTATATGCATTTAAGTGGATAAAATTATGCATTGGGGCATCCATATGTATGACTATATCAGTTTGAATAGTTATCGAAGCATATGAATGTATGATTAGGGTATCTGAAATCAACATTATGGCGTCTATTACATCACACTGTACGCATTTGTAAAAAAAAGTATGTGATACTATAATTAGTTAGCGTATCTGTTAAAAAATAGTCATTGCATATGTTTTATGCAAATAATGCATTTGTAGCAGAAAATATGCATAATTTTATTATGCCGTTTTATTAATTTTTTTACCATGAAAATGACATTTTTCTTCAATTTCAATTACACCAACAGAAACGAAAACTGAACGAGAGGAAAACAAAATACCAGAATATGAAACAGAGAAGTCACAAAATAGTAAGTCAGAGGAGGAAATTGGACAATTCAATAGGATTTTACATTATTTTTTAATGCATCTGTTTGATTATTTTTTGGTGCATCTGAATGTGTTTGGTTTTGGTGCATCTGTTTGATTATTTTTGGTGCATCTGTTTGATTATTTTTTGTGCATCTAAAGGTGTTTGGTTTTGGTGCATCTGTTTGATTATTTTTGTAAAAGCTACTCTGTATTTGTGCATCAAGGTGTTTGTGTTGATGCGATTATAGTTTAACATCGAATTAGTGGATTAATTGGTTCATGTTGTGATTTAGGTTTGGTTTAGTTAACATGTTAAAGAAATATTTCTTGTTAGTTTGCGTGTTTGTCGATTTTCAAATCGGTTTACTTTTTGCATGATTTCATATTTGCGTTTGTGAATAAGAGGAGTGATCGGGTAGAACTGAATGACGCGTTTTGTAATCTGGTGTATCTCGTTAGCATGAACTTTTTTTTTTAGTTTTTGATGTTTTTTCTAGATTGTAAATGGTTTAATTTTGTAAAGAAAAACACCAGACCATGCCAAAAGGTGTTAATATAATGTCGAATTAGTGAATTAATTGGTTAAAGTATGCACTAGTTCTGGACTTCTAGTTTAGTTATTCGTTAGTTTGTGCATTGTTGAGTCATTTTCTTCATGTGTCTATGAATATGATGAAACTAGTTGTATGGCTCAAGGAACTTGTGTCAATGTATGACTGCTAGCTAGTTAGTGTGATGGGTATAGCATGAGAATTGTATAGCATGAAAATGATGACAGTTGCTACTAGTATTATTTGTTTGTGTTCTGTAAACTTCGGTTGATTTTAATGAGATTGTGTATTGTCATTATTTATCAATTTTAAAATAATTCATTTTCATGTTGATGTAGTCGACGAAAAGAGGTTTGTCATTGGAGGAGAAGCGGGAGAAGATGCTTGAGATCTTTAATGACTAACAAGACTTTTACCTGGTAAGTATAGGATATCATATAAACAAGTCCTAATTATTATTATCATTATGTGCTTAATCTAAGGCCTTGAGTTGCTTATTGGTGTTTTCTTTTGCATGCTATTGACCCTTTGTTGAAAAACTTGGTTCTAAGTATTTCCTTTGTTTCGTTTAATAGTATCGTTGTTAGCCAAAAACTGTTGTATATTGTTTTTTATCAGGTAGCAATCCCATTGAATAAAGGAAATACTTGTGGGAACTTGTAAACTCTTCTAGCCATTATTTATTTGACTTGTTTGATATAATAAAAAAAACCAAAATAGACTCATTCATCAGTAAATGAGTCGAAGTTGCCACCTCTAGAAAAAATGAATATGAAAATAACAAGCAATAAGTATTATACACTGCATCTTCTAGGCGCCTTTCCTCGTCTATTGGTGCATCGAAAAGGTAGATATTAGGGCATCTATGAGTATGATTAGTGCATCGAAAAGGTATATTAGTGCATCGGAGCCCTACTAGAAGGAGGTGGTGATGATACATGGCCTGCAATAAGTAAACTGTACCATCATGAAACTAATGTGTCATGATACATGGTAGATATTGTCTCTTATCTGTTTTATTAATGTGTCATGTATGAAATCAAATCACATCTTGGTGCTAGTACTGGGGTTTTGGAGTTCCAGCTTGGGGTTTTATGGTAATATAAACGCTCATTTCTATATCAGTACCTTATAATTATGTAACACATCTGCTCCTACTCGTACTTTCCATTAATTCAGTCATAATCTCAATATATTGCAGGCAACAGTCATGGCAATGAACTGCATCAAATCATTGAGAATCATTCATATCATTAATCAATTAGGAACTTGTAAAACATTTGTTGTTGGAGGTAAAGCCAAAAAGAAAGGTGGAGGGGCCGTATGATCAGGTACTCATTCATGGATAATCGTATCAGTACCTTTCTAAAAAAAAACTAAAAACTGATTTTTTGGTTTCTATAAACTGAGGTGTCTTTGAAATTAGGGTGTTTGGTTACTTATCTGATTAATGTGTTTTGAGGGTGTTTGGGTCTACTTTTTTTATCTCATGAGTGAAGTAGCAAATTAGAACTTACAAGCTTTTATAAGTAAATTTGTTACAGTTTTTCGTAGGTACCCTTAATTTGTGCTAGTGTTACTTTGGTATTGCTAATTATCAATGAAGTTTGATATTGAGAAACTTTTATATTGCTTGTATTTGCTGTCCAAAGTGATAGCGATAGTGATGATCCACCTGACTATTTTTGCGCATCAACGTGTATA